>JAOBRG010109437.1:0-19727 GCA_027574985.1 Umimayanthus nakama | reverse complement strand
GAGTCCGTTTGGCGTCGGAGCAGACGGTCTGCTCCGACGAAGGGCTAACGCTCGAAACGTCAGCTCAACACTATATCCCACTGGCGAAAAACATACCATATCAACTTTTGTTGATTAAACCCATTTGTTCAATTACATATAGTTAGATATAATTATAGATCATCAACGAAGCAGTGAATGTGTGAAAAGGTATAAACTAAGTTAGCATAAAAAGCCCGGGATAGAAAAGAAAGAAAGAAACTGAAAAAAGTAAGATAATTTCTGTTTAAAAGATAAAAGCCATGAAGCTATGAAGCCATGGAGCGATGGAGCCACGATGCCACCGAATTACGAAGCCATAAGCAACGGAGCCACAGAGCCATGGAGCCCGGGTGGGGGTACTGAACAGAAATTTTGGTGGGGGTGTGCCGCTGGTCCTCCAGAAACCTGACTCTGTTCTTAACTAGATTTAGCTTGGCTGTGATACCCTGTTCTAAACTGGATACCCAAAACCCAAGCCGAAAACAGAGTTACGTGTGTTCGATATGTGTCTATACGTCTCTCAAGAAAATTTATTGCAACCTGAATTAAACTGTTTATTAGTTTTATGCTGTTCTATACCCTGTTCCCAACATTATTTTCCTGATTTGTATACCCTGTTATAAGCTCGAAGGCCTGAAAACCATACCCTGGCCAGCGGCACAAACCCGTGTAGTCAATGTATTGGAGTACCCCCCTCCCCCGAGCCATGGAGCCATGAAGCCACGAGGCCACAGAGTCACGAATCCATTGTAAAGTAATCTAGATCTTTAATATAAACATATTGACCGAGAAATAACTATCATTATGTTGTATTGATTTGTAAGGTTCATTCTTGAAGTGATGAGTGTGTTTAACTGGACTATATGTGCCATTGTCACGTCCAACAAGCCCGAATGGCTAGAGATGGCTGGGAAGATACGAACCCGTCTCCAGCCTCGTGTGAACGTGAGTTTGTTCGAACACTTTGACGCCGCTAATCCGCAATATGAAAAGACACTGATCCGCGGAAGTAAAGTTGCACGAGGTAAACGAAAACTAGCATCCGCCATCTACTAAATTTCTATTTATTCAGCTTCATCCTCTTCCTACTTTTGTTCATTAAAGCTTCCTTCACACTAGCGACGTAAGCCTGCACAAACGCAATCGCAAGCGCAAGGACCTTCACACTAGAACTCAAGCGACGCAAGCAAGGTTGTTCGTATCTTGCGCTTACGACTGCGCTTAAGTTTTGTCGCTTCACACTAGAATATTTCTAACACAAGCGCAAACGCAAGCGCAAGACAAGCACAATAAAAACAAAATTTTTCTTTTTCTTGCGCTTGCGATTACGTTTTTCTCGTTTCACACTAGCTTTTTGCTGTGTTGCAATTGCGATTACGCTTGCGCTTACGTCGCTAGTGTGAAGCAGGCTTAAAACTTTTTTTTAAACTTAATTCAGATACATGTAATGCACAACAGAAGCAAAGTTGGACGAGGTAACCAAAGGCAGCTCAAGCTTCAAGTTTGTGTTAATGGTCGCTTCTTTAGTTGACTTTATATTCATGTAAGACTTTGTATAGGAACTCGTATACCGAAATATTTGTTACTGGAGAAACCTAACCGCCGACAGATCACTCAAAGTGGCTCCAAACTATACAAACAGACAAGTACACGTTAAACAAAATGTAAGCCAACTTTGTTTCATCATTCATAACAGTATCATTTATTTTTGAGAAATCGAAAGGATTTCCTTACAAAGTCTTACACGAAATTATATAATATCGCGCAATATAATGCGGTCGTTAACACTGTGTTAATAAAACTTTGGCTGTCTGTGGGTAAACGAAAAATAATACCCCGCTTTTCGGCCTCCTCTATTTTGCAGTTATTATAAAACTTGCAGAGCTAATATGTAGTGGATATTGTTAGTTTGTTTCTCTTGAGATCTGCTGTGGCCCATAACCGGCTCAAATTATCACGAGTTTTAGATGGTAGTTTTCAGTCAGTTCAACTGTCATGTGCATGCGCGGTCAAACTAGGATAAGAATTGTATGAGATGATGCCCTGTTGATTGTTAGCCTACAAAAACTCTTACAAACTTAAATAAGTCAAATGGCTTGCAAGCGAGATTCTCAGTACAAGTTTTTTTGGTAACCTTTTTCAATCCGAATTTTAAGTGATCTTGACTTGATTTTTTACCGTAAACGCTTTAATTAGCCCCTCCTCTCTAATAAGCCCCCCTCTTGATCCTCAAATTTGTAATAACCCCCCCTCTCTCTAGAAAAGAAGAAAAGGTCAAAACAAACAGTAAAGTGCAATTGTGGCGTTAAAAATATATTTTATTCCCGCTCTTTACATTTCCAACGTTGATCTTCATGAGGGCGAGGGTCGGACTTTTCTTGTCTAGTTCTGTTTTAAGTACGTAAATTCCTCAGAGATAAGAAAGGCAGAATAAATTGTTTGCGCCATTAAAGGTACCACATATTTTGTTTAAAAATGAATAAAGACTTCTTTTTATCAGGAAGTTTTAAATAAGCCCCCCCCTCTAATAAGCCCCCCTCTCTAATAAGCCCCCCTCTGGAAGGTGTGAAATTTAATAAGCCCTCGGGGGCTTATTAGAGCGTCAACGGTAAGTTAACTTTTTTCTGTCGGTTTAGCCCTTTTTGCTTTACTAATTTTTCCACCCTACGTACGAATACTTCCTTTTCTACCAGCTTAACTTTGTATTAACTCCTTCAAGTCTTTTTCAGTTTTCCTTATTCTTTGCTACAACCAACAAGTAAAAGAAATCATGAAAGCAGCGAAGAAACTAGAAATGTTGAAAGGGGATTTTGCGTTCCTAACCTTGGACCTGACGTCAGACGTGTTCTACACGGGAGGGCAATGGACCGGAAACACAGAGGGTAGAACTGCAGATTTTTCCCAAGAACTGAACGGGATTATTGACCTCAGTGTTCACAGACCGACCGTGACCGAGGAATTCAAGCGCCAGTATAAGGGAATGGAATCACAGCTGCCAATGGATGTGAGGGTTCTTCTTGACTCTGAGGTAGGAGGCCACTCAATAAGCCACTTTCTCGATCATGCGCAGAACAAGGTAAGGGTTTCAGATGGCGGCGAGCCCACACGAATTGTATACACGACAGATTGGAATGAGAAAGTGAAAAGATCACTAATTATTGAGAGAGGATAAACGATAAGACTTTAAAAGTATCACAGATTATTGTAACCAGGGACTGTGGCCGCTGGCAAAACTCTTAGTTTGCGTGCTCTGCGCGTGATTGAGAAAGTGGCTAAAATCGTCAGTTAGTTCAAATTTTACTTGTTCGAATCTGTACTTAATATAGGTGGCTTTTTATGCTTAGATCAAGCTTTGGTTGAATTAACGATGGTTTGCTCCATTGGTACCTAGAGGGAACACAAATCTGACATACATCCTATGTTTTATAAATTAGTGCTATTAATGCTGGTCGTTCGAAAGCCTGAAAGCGCTGTAGTACTCTAGGGGTTCCGGAAAATGAGCACTTTCAAAGTCATTTTAAAGACCATTTCCTGAAAACATAGGGCACCTGATTTTAAATCTTTCTGAGATAAGATCAGCAATGCAGATTTTTGTAGTAGCTTCAGGCGAGTCAGCGGTTTTCTATGTTCAAATGCGAGTCGGATGCGGTCACTTGGGAGCGCAATTGCATGCACTCGTTTTCTTTTATAAAGGAAAATCATTTTCGTATAAGCGCTGAGGCCGAAAAAACGGCTAATATATGTATACATATATAAAATGTGCTTAATAAATAACGCTTAGAAACGGAGTCAAGTTGAGAACCAGTACTAGATGTTGTGGGAAACATTAAAAATTTAAAAACAATTGATGATGATTTGTTTCTAGAATGTCCATCATTAGCTCAAATCAACAGACGTTCTCATCGTTGTAGTTAAGAGTTGACGAGACTTGCAAACATTCAAGCATTGGGTTGTGCAGCTGTTAGTTAAGGTATAAAGACTGAGTAGAGTCCAATTCGATCTGTAATCATAATAACGAGGGATGAACAAAGGCCACAAGAATACTACGCTCATCCACAGTAGTATAATAGTAGGTTGATGTTATTCATAGTGATCATTTTTTTTGCTGCTGGTTGCATTGTTAAAATGCCTGGAATTATGATTTGTTTCTTCAACGATCCGGGTAACAGATGCCTGTAACAGCAATTTGTTCTCGGCCTTTAGTTACTGTTCAAAATAGATTGTTGAAAGACCCAATCAGATTTGAGGAAATTGCAGTTTTTATAATAAACTTTGAAAAAGGACCTCATTGTATTGTTCTCAAATCAAGCTAAGATCATATAGCCGTGTATTGCAGCCTCATTGGTACGCGACGTTTCTGTATGACGCAATCCGGCTATACGCCATGGCGCTCAGCGAAGTCCTCGCAATAGGAGGCTCGACCAAGGAGACTGGGTCTATTGTGGAACGCATGTTCAACAGATCGTTTAGAGGTAAGGTTGTTATTTCTAAAGCCGACTTTTACGCGTTTTGAGACGGGCAAAAAAACTAAGCAAGAAAATTTTTACCATAACAAGGACTAGCCACAATAAATAGTCTTCTGTTTAGAATGTAAATATGTGTTTTCTACATTCTGCTGCAGGATGGTAACCATAAGAGCAGAAATACTATGCAATGACTGTTGCCATAGCAACAACTATTGAATAATTATTGGAAGGCCGGTGCTTCTTGTATGCCAAATGCCCAATTAGGAAGATCTTCTGTGTGTGTTGAGGGGGTCGGGCTGGTGGTCAATTGGCATCATTGTCCATTTTAATCATGATTTGAGGGGTTGTCCATTCGAGTTTTTAAAAATCAAAGAAGGACTAATTTTAAAGTTGCTCATGTAAAAAAACCTTGCAACTGGATAAGTTTCATTTGCTTTTTGCACTGTGAAAAAACAATGCTACAGCAACTTAATAATTACATAATATACCAAGAATAATATTTTACTGTCTTGTATCACTGCGCTAGGTAAATCGGGATATTTTCGTACGGAGAATGGTACACGAGTGCCCGAGTTCGTTATCGGAAACGTACAAAATGGAACGTACAAGATTGTCAGCAACAGTTCTGCAGTCACATATTTCAACAATGTGTACAAAATCTCACGCCACAAGTTTCAAGGACAGATTCTGTGGCCTGGTTTGACCACCTTTGTCCCCGTCAGTCGCCCGCTCTGTGGGTTCACTGGTGAAGACTGTCATCCTGATCATTCCACTGACGGAAAGGAAGGTTGGTGTTTTTATGTATCCGCCTAACATGACTGCAAAGATATTTTAGCTCTTCATCTCACTTAAACAATAGGCGTTTGCAGCTGGAGATCCCATGGTAAAAACTACGCTTTAAAGGCCCTGTTACACTGTGCATTTTTCTCAGCATCTTGTCTTGCAATGGCATTGCGGGACAAGTTGCTGGAGAATTGCACAGTGTAACATGGGTTGTCACGCAATTTCTTTGTTGCACGAAGTAGAACTCAGCTCTACTTTTCACAATGGATTGCCGCAGCTGACAACACCATTGCACAGTGTATCACCCCTCCAGCAACTTGTCTCGCATATTTTACAGCAGTTTTAACAAAGGCGCATGCGCACACTTCTTGTTTTTTCGTTCCGAGGAGCATTGCAAGACAAGTTGCTGAGAAAATTGCACAGCGTAACAGGGCCTTAACGGGAGCGCAAAAGAATGTGCCAGATTCCAAAATAAATTTTAAGTCACAAGAAAAGTGGAGACTTTTTACATTCTGTTTTAAATTTTTTATTCTCCAGTAATGGATTTTGTACCACGTGACCTGTAGCTGCAAACGGATGACAATCTGTACTCTGTTAGTTTCAAATAACGTACCTGCATGAAGAAACTAGACCAAAACTCCCATCAAATGTTGTCATTGATTTCACGCTCTCCAAGAGATTTGACGAGGAAATTTACCTGGAACTGCGCAAAGCTTGCTGGGAAGCTCACGCAATCCTCCTTGGTTAGTTTTAATATTTGCATGCAATAGTTTTGATGGTCTTCACATATCTATGCCCGTGGTCTAACGTTGGAAAACTATTCTCATTTGAATGTGATTTATTTTCTTGAATAGTTCGTTAAATTCGGAAATCAAATTGTCTTGAACAATTCATTGAACTGATGCTGCCCAAACGTTTAATCCCTGGTCATATGTATTAAAGCTGTCAGTGCCCGACTTAATGAACTGTATATTTCAACATATTTTCGGGGTGGCCTATTGTAATCACAAGACACAGGGCGTCCTTAAAAAGCTGGAGTGTTTCTTCTATGTGCGTTTGTGGTTCCGTTGTTTAATAATTGTACGCAATTTACTTGGTGTAAAAAGTTAAAGCTAGAGTTTTATTATTCTACTGCTTGATAAGTTAATTTGCAAAATTCAACTGATGTAATTAGTTAAAACTAGAATTTTCCCTGAAGGATCTAAAAGTTGCGAACTTCCTAAGTGCATCCATAAAACAATGGATGCACAGCTTAATCATGGACAATTTCTTTTTGAACACTTTGCCACTTTATTAAGTATTTTTAAGAGAGAACGCGCACAAGCTGATAAAATATAGAATTCTCCTTATCGTTTCTGAGCATCCTTTTTGGTTGAGCGCAAACTCGCGAATTTATAGACGCACAGGTATGTGTCTAAAAGGGGGGTTTCCACTTGGGCGATTTTGATCGCCCGAACGCCTGCGATCGCACGCTCAAGTATTAAAATGAAGCGATCTGACTGCTTGTCGTTCATTTTGAGCGCAAAAAAATTGAGCTTTATTTAACTTCCAGAACTGATTGCGCGTTTGTCAGTGAACGCTTGCTTTTAGCTTGGATTTCGAGCTGCGCATGCCCAGATAGCCCATCGCTTGTTCGCGCGAGCGAATTCGCCGAAGTGGAAATCCCCCTTAATTGCTCGAGATTTAGGTGCACTCTCGCGCCATAAAAAAGCGCGCAAACAAATGCAAGCTATGTTTAAACTATTTCTAGGCGTAAAAATGTGTTTATAGTTTTATCTAAAAATGATTAAGAGTTTTACAAAGCGTACTCTACTTTCTAACATAACTGATAATAATTGAGAAGTGCTGCTTGGGACAATACTTCATTGGATAAAAGTCGGAATTATTTTTTTCCGTTTCCTCCCTGGGCGTGACGTTTATTTCAGACGATATAGGAGTGATTCTCGGTGTGTCGGCCGCTTGCCTCTTCTTCCTGCTGTTCGCTGGTGTCCTCGTATTGTACAGGTAGTGTAAACACGTGGAGAGTTTTTTTAATGTTATTTGGTCTTGTTACTGGTAAATTTACTCGTGGTGTGCATATGTACAAATAAAATATTCCTATAAAATATGGATCATATCAGGAATGTGACGGGTGGGGGAGGGGGGGGGGGAACAAGGCAAATATAAAAGTCCACTTAACGTCAAAAAATTCCTGCAAAGCAGATGAAGTAAACAAGAAATCGTGCAAGTGAACTCCCTTCCCTACTCCAGCACTTTTTTAATGCTTCAAGTTTAAATTTGTTTATTTATTTGGCAACATAAAAAACTAAGTCTCTAAGAGTAACAAATTTGGGTTAGACAAGATGCGACTAAAGTAAGGTGGGAGCAGTTTTTATAAATGGTCATAGAAACGTAGTTATCCTAGACTAGCCGGTTTTGAACATTGTTTATCTAAGACAAAAACGTGTCATGATATTAAACAACAGCCTCATCAATATTGTAACAACGAGCTCAAAACTTGATTACGTTTATTTCAGTTCTTTATTACCCGTTGCATGTGTAAATTTTGTTTTTGCTTTTTTGTCTCCTTGGACGAAAACGACAAAGAGAAGACAAAGCAAAAACTAAAACAAAATAGGAAAAAGTTTCATTTTCTAACAGGGAAAAAGGAATGCTGTTTGTAACACGGCGAAGGAAAAGTTTTTGCAGCTAGTTTTTCACGAGCTACGGATTCACTGCAATCTAAACAAGGCGTCCACGCTTACAGAAACCGCGCTTGTATAAGTGGGTCAGTTTGTGTCTTAATTCTTTCGTACCTGAAATGGCCCTGATATTGGTTTTGGTAAAAACAGAACGCCCGTTTACAACTCAACCATGTGGCAATTATACTACTATCTATTTACCAATTATTCCACGAACACACGGTAGGTATGAGCTTTTAGACTGCGGACGAGGCGCGGAGTCGGCTATCATGAGCTCATATCCAACAAACGTGAGTTGAATAACTGTTCAATTAAATACCAAACACTGGATATAACTATCTCGAACTTTGTTTTCTGTAGAGTCGAGTTTTCGGCCATCTTAAGTGAAAACTTTCTAGGATAAAATTGTCAGTTTCCATATTTGGACAAACTACAGTTTATAGGATATCTACTGTGAGTAGAGAGCCAATCAGATTACCAGAAATTCAATATCCAGTGTTAAGTACTTAATGAAGGATTTTATTGTACCATAAAACTACCTGAAACCACAGTTGATAGAGCGAGACTGGTTATGCCAAACTCGCCAGTTTCTTTCTTGTACAGGTTTTTTTTCTCCATTTCTTTGTTTGTTGGCCTTGACCCTGCACAAAACACAAAAAATATTGAAGTGCAAGTGAAAAACAATTCTTTAGACACATTCGTGGGCTCTCAAGTAAAACAAGAACATTGAGCACGATCACGGGTTACTCAACATAAAACAAACCAGCTTTCTTCGCTCCAATTTGTTGTGCTTTCCAACCAATTAGTTTTATCGGCTATATGCTGAAACAGATGAAATTTAAATATGGAGAACAGTCTCTGAAAGTTTATATACCTGTAGGCGAGTACTTTAAGAACCCACAAGGTTAAAAAAAACTTTTAGTTTAGAGCGTTCAGCATGAACCCATAACTGAATAGAGACATTCTTATAAAAGAAAAATAAAAAATCTACTACTTCTTTGATTCTGTCGCAGAAAGCGTCAACTTATGAATGAGAATCTGCGCAAGACCTGGATGATTGACATCAAAGATCTGCTGCCGTGTGAAGGGATGCAAAGCAGTGGAGCCGGGATGAAGAGCACTATAACAACTAGGGTGAGTAGTCAGTGAAATAATTGCTTGACAAGAACGGGGTTAGGAGAGGGACCCATACACATACAGGAGGAACCCCAAAAAACAAACTAGCTGAAACTAGGAAGCATTTGTCAATGAGCCTAACTAACTTAGAGTAGCATGCAGCTTTTAATCAGTAAACATAACCGTTTACCTCCCAACAGAGGTTTGTACTAGTACAAAAATTTGCTAATTTCTGAATGTTCTTAGATTGAGGACCTTGATCAACACTCAGACCTTTTCCCAAATTATCCCTTAAACATGACAACATCAGAGATGCTTGGTGCCTTTGGAACCACCAAAGCAATTTACAAGGTAAGTGATCTACTGTGCTGATGCTTACCATAATTGCCCAATGAAACGAGCAAAATCGAAATCGTTTAGTACCTAATATATGGAGTTATCAAAACATTTTACAAGGTAAAATTACCACACACTCCGATATCTACCAAAATTATCCAATGAACAAGGCCAAATTGGAGATGTTTGATAGCTTTAGGTTTACCAAAGTTCTTAAGAAAATAAAAAGATAAGTACTCAGCCAATTTTTGCCAAATTATCCCTTGATAATGACAACATCAGAATTGCTTGTTACTTATAGAATTTCCGAAGCAATTTATAAATAAAATGACCGAAATAGAGGTATTTACCCACAGTATCCTAACGACCATTACAGTATCAGATTTGATTGGTACCAATAAGGCGCAACCAAATCAATTTACAAGGCAAAAAAGTACACACTCAAATGTCTAAACGTAATCGTGCCAGTTTTACGCAATCAGGGCACTGAGTTTGGTCACGCCTTGTATTTTGGCGAGATCGTAAGTTGAGCCAATATATATTTAGAACATAGCTGGCAATTTTTCGCGCGCTTTTTGTATGGCGCGAGCGTGCATCTAAATCTCGATAGACGAACGCCCGTGCGTCTATCAAATCGCGTGATTGAATTCAACCAATCGAAACGCTCGCAATAGTTTATGAGAATTCTGAATTTCATCAGTTTTAGTTTAAAGTGGCAATGTTCTAAAAGAAATGGTCCATACTTAAGTTGTGCCTCTATCGAGTTATGGATGCACTTAGGAAGTTGGGAGAGCACTCGAGAAGCTATATATAGAGAAGCACTCGGCTTCGCCTCGTGCCACTCACACGCTTCTCTCGTGCTCTCCCAACTTCCCGCTTGCATCTATAACTCGATAGACGCACGCCAAGCATGGACCATTTCTTAAATATACCTATGCATGACAAGCCAAAATAATTTGTAGCGAGTGCTTGTGTCGCATTATTCTATGAAGTAATACAAATACTCTACGGTGGTGGGAACTTTCTATTTACTTATGATTTTTAACAGAGAAACCAACTTGTCTGTGGTATCATCTGAAACCATGACACTCCCGAATTACACCATAACCATGCAAAAATCAGTCTTGTTTGATTCTCATAGAATTACCAGAGCAATTTACAAGATAAATTGAACTGCAGTCAGATGTTTTCCAAATTTATTCCTTGGCCATGACAACAATAAAGTTGTCTGATAGTAGTAGAACTATCAAACTGACTATTTACAAGAAGAAAAGGTCTACAATAAGACGGTTTTTCGGTCATTACATGGCCATGATATCATTAAAAATGCTTGATACTTTAAGCCTGGTTTCCATATAATCTCTTCGATCTCATCAGTCTTGCAAGTCTCGCCAATTGCATGTAACAAAATCGATGCGATTCGATGCGATCGTATGTTTCCTTATGATCTCAGCGATCCGCACAAAGTGAGTCCAGAGTACCATTTTTGCGCGCCAAACAAAAAAATGAACTCCGGGATACGTTCCGATCGCATCAGTCGCTTTCGATTGCTTTTGAATGTCTTCATATAATCTCATTCAATCTCACACAATCGCATCGATCTCCTGGATAGAACAGTGTTCTATCCGCGCGATCGCGATCGCCCCGATCGTCTCAGTCTTTTTCGATCGCGAAAGAAATAGTGTTTCCATATAACCTCTTGGATCGCAAGGGCACTATTTCATGCGATCGGCGAGATTGGTGAGATCGAAGAAACTATATGGAAACCAGGCTTAAAGGATCAAAGGCACAGAATAACATACAATCAGACGTCTTGCCTAGTCATCCCTTGACGGTGAGAGCATTTAAAAAAGCCGGTAACAGGCGTAAAACTTGTCTTAACTCTTGTGTTTTAAAATAGTCAGCTTAAAAACTGATTATACTATGGTCATCCGCTCCAACGAACGAGCGCCCTCCGTTCCTAACCGAACAAGTGTTCAAACTCTAATCACCTCAGTTATTATTTTTTAATAACTTTTATTTTAAACATTTTGTAGGGGAAATTAGTTGCTGTTAAGGGTCTCCACAGTAGAAACAATTTCAACTTAACATCTGACAATACAAGAGAACTGTTGCAGGTATGGATGAGTAACAATAACAATAACAACAATAGTAATAAAATATACAATAATAATACCAATAATAAAAACAATAATAATAATAATAATAATAATAATAATTTCAGTATCAATGGTAATACCACCGGCAGTTGTAGTAATGACAAAAATATTAGTTACAGTAATTATATAGCAAGTCGGTAAACTCTATAGTATTAACCAAACTATTATATTTTTATGGTCCAATTAATGATAAATTTGGAAAATTTCCATGAAGACTTTCAATAGGACACTTTCCGACCTGTCCAATTTCAAAATAATTGGACTGTTGTGCTTCAACCAATCAGATCGGCACAAGCACCGAATCAACCAATCAACGCAAAGCATTCGTCATGAAGAAGAATAGATGCTCTTCTTTGCGCGTGCCTATGAAGCTCAGCACAGCAAACAGTTATGGAGGATTTTGTCAGTGATTTTTCTGCACAACAAAGATGTGAAAGCACTGCATTACCATTTAGGCTTTTTTTGGCTCAAAAGTTATATAATTAATAATACAATTTTGCTATCCTCGGAATTTTTCTCATCCAAATATTTCCAAATTGGACAGCATGTAGTCCTATTACATATACTTACTTTTATGTATTAAAAAACGTAAAAACGGCTGCGAAACTACAATATTTAGAGAGAAGGAGCGAACTGGTATCTTTTCATATTGGTAGCGAAAATATCTCCATTTTTGCTCTGATCAATCAAAACAAGGTCGTGCGGTTCATGAAAATGTTCATTAGAACACTAAAAACCAGTTCTGAATAAGCAGAGTTTGACCAAACTGCCAGACAAGTAAGCATATGTCATCACCTGCAGCAATGTGAGCAGGCAGTTTGTGAGCCAAGCTAGTAATATTGTGACGTCCATCATTCCCCAGGACCGGAAAAGCTTCCGTTTGTATTTGAACAAGAAAGCAATTAGTTGTACAAATTTAAACTAGACTTTTACTTTGTGTGTGTTTTTCAAGAGAATGAGCTTGATTGCTGTAGGGTTTTTATGTGTATCACTTGCGCAGAAATGATGGTGATACTGACTTTAGAAAAAGATATAGATTGACTACAAAGTTGTTAAGTTATCAATTGAATTATGGTTCTGCTCTACTCTTCTCTAGCATTTCTGGTAATTTATTTCTTTCATACCTTTACAGGCATGCGAGATAAGACATGTGAATCTTAACCCATATGTTGGGATGTGCCACGAGCCACCGAGCTTGTACATTGTGTCTGAGTATTGCTCTAAAGGAAATCTCCAGGTAATGCACAGTTACAAGTTAGTCAATTAGTTCGTCGATTAATTAGTTAGTTCGTTAATTAGTTAGTTAGTATATGTAGCCGCATAGTTTTAAAGCCCCTTTTGAAACAGAAACGCACAGTTGTAACTATTAGTGGAAGTAGTGGAAAACTAAAATGAAAGCCTGAAATTTAATAAAAGTATAGCAATTATAGTCATGTGAGTTTATATAATGCTTTTGATCAACTAAGTGATATAAATAATTCAATTTAAAACTAATTGTATGTTCACAAAGATGTTATTATTTCAAAGACGAACCTAACCATTTTTTTTACCCTCAAACTATGAAACAAATATAGTGAAACAACAAATCGCAAGTAAAAAAAGATTTTTGATAAAAAAAGTTGGCAATTACTAACAAAAATTAAACAGCTTTTCCTGCTTTCCATGGTGACTCTTAATTAGTGATGACATCGTATGGTTACATTTTTTAGATGTATTCACAGTTCTGCAAAATGTTTTTAGCAATAAGTCAGACGGCACTTGCTTGAAGTTCATAAACCGAGGAAAATAGCGGTTTCAAATCGAGCACTATCAAAAAGATCTAGAGTTAAACAATGGCCTTTGTTCACTCTAATAAAGGACTATTAGGGGGAGAACCAAATTTTTCTCTCTCAGCGAGTAAGCCAAATGCATGGTTAGATATGGTACTTCTTTCGCCGTGAGGTCGGTTTGAAGATATGTTTTAAACATTAACCATATTGAAGATCAAGATGACGTGTTTGGCTTCCTGTGCTGAAAAACGCCCCAGCCTGTCCGGGCAAGTCTTGCTCGGGTATGCAGTATATTTGAGAAAGGGTTCGACAGTCAAGTGGTTTGTCAAAAGAATAGGGTTATGTAAGACAACTTTCATTGTCAGAGAATTTTTAAAGATCCGACCATTTGGATTTGTGGGAGATTTTAAATAATGTTTTTGTGCTTTATTTATGGATACATTCTGCTGCAATTTTCTTCCTTAGTTTTCCATACTTGGAAATATTTGTGTGCAAATCTTACTTTACAGTTTCTCCGATCCCCCCATGAAATTAAATGGTTGCCCCCCCCCCCTCCCCCGTCAAGCAGACTGTGCTATTTACTAATTTAGTTCGTTGTGTTCCTGTGCTCAACAGGATATTCTTTATAACGACGACGTAAAGTTGGACTGGACTTTTCGACTATCGTTCGCAACGGATATTGCACGGGTAACTGAATTTAAATTTCAAGAATGAGGGACTATGTTCATATAATTTTAAAACTTCAATTATGTATACAAAAGCAATTAAGTATTCAACTAATCAATTAACTAATTACCTAAATTTCATTCAAACATTGTGTTAAGTGATCAGGGCCGCCGGTTGTACGAAGAATGAATAACTTTATCAACATGCTTTTTTTATAAGAACCAGTAATCTTCGGCTCAGCCTGGGCTGTTCTTAATTTTTTGGCGATTTCAGCCTCAAATTGTTCTTAAATTGTTCTTATTTCCTGGTAATTCCAGTCGGAACAATATAACGACGCTATAAGTACAGCTTGTTTGCCATCATTTCATACTGCTGTACTGATGCGAAAAGGTTTGACACTGTCTGTACATTGTCCGCGAACGTCACGAGCTGGCTTATCATTATTCCAGCGCTCACCCAGCTAATTCTAACAGATCTTTTATACATGTATGTCTCATTCTGTGTACCATAATTAAATAAACTTTCTTAAATTTTTCTGATCAAAATTTCAGCCTGGTGAGTTTTCTAAGCTTGTTCTTAATTTTTGGGCAAATCTCAGCATGGGTGTTCTTATAAAGTTTAATTTGTTCAATTCTTAACAAAAAATAGCGTGTAGCGGATAAATCTCTATCCATTTGATAACACTTTTTTCGTTGTCCTATCAAACTTAGAACGCGCCAATTTAATCCGCTGGATAGATCTATCAACTCTTCGCACAATTAGGCGCAGAAGTTGGTGCAGAAGTAGTTCTAACTTAAAAGAAATGGCAATTAAGGAAGCCTTAAGAAAACCAAATTAAACTTATGAAAAAGAGACGGCCTAGCAGACAGTAGTAACTTTACAAGATCGTCGAGGTTCCGAAATCCAAATCTTTTCAGTGAAAAAATGTTTGAGAATTCACTTCAGGATGAGAGTAAACAAGGACGTTTATTTTAATTAAATTTTGAAAATGGAGCGGAAAACTGTGATATGTAAAACTCAGTTCAAACGTTCCATTTCTCATGCACCGAATCTAATGTTAATGAGTGAATACTGTTGTTCTAACTCATTTGCATAAGATTCGGGGCATGAGAAACGCAACGTTTGAACCGGACTAAGAGAGCATGCAGTGCAACTTCGCATTCCGGCTCTTTTGTAATGCATTTAGTAAATACATGCACTGAGTTAAAGATCTTTGGAACAGCTTAAAAATCGGCGCATATGGTCGGACACAGTTCCAGAAACTTAAGACAAGTTTTAAGAACAATTGAAGCTGATATACTTAAAAAATGCTAAAAATTTTCAGCGGGTTTGATTTAAGCGCAACCCAAAGAATATACGCGTTCTTGTGGGAAAAAATTGGTTTAGGTGATCATAAAACTTAGCCTACACCTGGACAGTCGAATTGCCTAAACGTAAACTTTTCAATTTCACAGCAAAATATTCATTATTCATTAATATTCATCAATATTCATTAATTTCTAGGGAATGGAGGAACTGCATAAGAGCTCAATCGGTTGTCATGGTAACCTCAAATCGTCCAACATTGTGGTGGATAACTACTGGATCTGTAAGGTGGCCGACTATGGTCTGCACAACTTTCGTATCCAGACCCCAAGCGAGGGGAGTGGAACACAAGAACATGATAATGGTACTTACATAAGACTCGTTATTTATAGTTTCGTGAATTAAGGCCTGGGGGACCAAAGGTAGGTGAGGTAAGTCTCTTTTTCACGTTCACAAGAAAAGTGGGGTACTCCACCGTGGCGGGTAACCCTGTCACCCCGGGGCCTTAAAGATTGGATGCAAAGGCGGGCTAGTTTTTGACCACGGCAGGGCGGGTTACCTCACTTACCTGGGGTCCCCGACCTCCTTGTAAATAGACCCTTAAACGCCCTTAAGCCTTGAACTACCTTGTTAGGGCCTGTTTACGTGGAGGTGGGGAACCCCAGGTACGCTTAGTCATACAAAGTCTCTTTTTCACGTTTACATGAAAAGTGAATTACCCCACCGAGGCGAGTAACCTTGTCACTCCGGGGTTTCAAGATTGCATCTGTTGGCGGACTAGTTTTTGACCACGACTTGGCAAGTTATCTCACCTACCTGGGTTCCCCAACCTCCATGTAAACAGGCCCTTAAACTTTGTAGACTTCCTTGTTCATCTTCTCAGATACTGCAACCCTTTCACAAATCTGAGGCTTCATAAATACAGCGAAAGCAAAATGGCTGATAACTTGAACTCGATTGATGACAAACTCTGCCTTAGTTGTTTCTAAATCTCTACAAACTGTCTAGTATGTACAGTTATATACTAAAAATCGAAAACGAGTATGATTCCATGTCCCTGTTGTTTCTACCAACTCGAGTTGGTAGAAAATGAAATTCGAGATGTTTCTATTTAGTTGGATATGAGCTTTTGATAGCCAACTCGGTGCTCCGCACCTCGCCCGTTATCTTAAATGCGCGTTCGTGGAGTAAGTGTTAAATAACAGTTATTCTACGAGACCGCACTGAGTATTAGCTGATAAATAACAGATGAGCGCGGAGCGCGAATCTGTTATAATCAGCCAATATTCAGAAGGTTGAGTAGAAATAAATGTTTTATTAAATACAGTCTTATTAGTTACAACAACAAATTATTTTTCACCGGCAACTATTTATTTGAAAATAAATTTTGTGTCTGAAGAAGCCACCGATTCATAAACAACCTCCGTTTCCGTTGAGTCAAATGTCACATGACAGCCTTACAACCATGCGTTTTCAATCTATAGTCAATCACTAGAATATGAGCTGATAACCGGTGACCACCGAACTAATCAAATTGCTTGAAATCGCATAACCATTGGACTGTATTTAATAATTATAAATAATTGCCATAGTAATCATTATCATCATCATCAACTGTTATCATCATTATTGTAGTTACTGATATTATATCCAGACTTTGAAATCTACTTTTGGCAGTATTAAGCTTATTGACGCTAGGCGTGTACTCACCGAAATGCTAGGAAATGATTTCTCGGGCAATAAGTGAGTGTAATGCGTTTGCTGAAATATTTGAATACAGACATGCATTGTGTTTTGTCATTCAGCATTGCTATGGACCCCTCCCGAACACCTTCGAGATGGCTCTAAGTCCAATGCTGGGGACATTTACAGCTATGGGATCATTATACAGGAAATCTACCTCAGGGAAGCCCCTTTTTCGACTTCAATTCTATGCCCCAAAGGTGAGTTGAACTAGAACTAAACTAACGCTAAGTTAAAAAGGCTGTTTTTTTCACTGGATTCGGATTATCCGTCTAGATGAACTTAGAGGCAGGCTTAACTGGTACGTCTGATAGTTCGTCTGGGTACAGATATGGGCAAGAAGACCAATTATTCGTCCAGACGAATTATTTTCGTTGTGCGTCTGTGAAGACGTATAATAAACTGCGCAGGATTCTTCTTCTAAACGCGCTTTTAGTATTTGTCGTAGTTCGTCGCGTATTTATACTGGAGACGAAGTATAGAAAACGTCTGGACGAAATTATCCTTCTACAATATATAAACAGCCAGCATAAGCTACATGTATTGATAAATCTTAATAGTTAACCCTCGGAAGTCCAAGGGATGGGGGGGGGGGGGATCAAATGGACCTCCCCATAAGTTTTTCCGACCTAAAATTTGAAGCTTTCAAGCAATCAAAATGAAACTTTCGGTACCTGTAGTCTGATGATGAGCGCATTTTTATTTTAATTGGTTGACATCATCACTTATAATTTATGCGTATTTAGTTATGCAAAACTGTAAAAAAAATTTGAAAAATTGGTTCTCGTTTTTTCTTTTAGAGTCTATTCTCAATTATATCCTTATTTGAGGCTTAAAAAAATATTTTCTACTAATTCCAGTAAAATTTGCTTCAGTTTTTCTTAAAAATTTTTCTTTGAAAAATCCAAGATGGCGGCCAAGATGGCGGACATGTTGTGAAACGACTGTTGCCATAGCAACAGCTCTTAATTAAAACTTGATTGTTGTAATGGAACGTAATAAACAAACCAAAAGCTGCTTCCATGCCAAAGCCTGATCTTTTATGTGCAACGTTTGAAAAATCTATGGGGGGGGGGGGGTCCAAATAACCCCCGGCCACCCCTTGGGCCAACTTGTTACTGTAAATAGCCCTGGATTTCCGAGGGTTAATAGCCTTAAGTCGAAACTAATTTTGCCAAAACATGCTTGAGTTATCCTCAAATACCACTAGTCAAACCTTTGCGGCATTAGCAGCTATTTATCTGCGCAGCTTGTGACTTGGATTTGACGCGACCTCCACGAACAACTTTCTTGTTATGTGTTCCCTGTGGTTTTAAAGACTTTTCTGATGTCAACGCTATGTGAAACATCTGTGTACGTATTCTTTTTATGTTTTTAGAAATTTTGTATCACATAAAGAAAGGAATCCAGCCACACTGTCGTCCCCAGGTCCCTCCAGATGGTGGGCCGAGAGAATACAGGGACCTTATGATGATGTGCTGGGAAGAAATGCCAGAAAGAAGACCCACGTTCAATGGGGTCCTAAAGGTGTTGAAGAAAATTAACAGTGGCAGGTAGCAACGACCAAAATACGATTACTTCTTTATCATAACTTGACAAATAATGGCACATATTGCAGACGTAGGAAGCTTCCCCTTTTGTGTTTTATCTGTTCCGGTCGGCCCGAAAAACCGGTTCTGTCCAGTTTCAAGGGTCAACTCGCGCATGCATTTTCCTGTCACAACTCTACAAATTCCAGCGCTTTGGCTCCATGAGTAGGACCATTCTGGTCAGAATCAGTTCTGAGAACTTGTGTCTTCAGTTTTAAGACCGACCGAAAGCTGTCCATGTTTGCGTGTGAAACATTATAACAGTTAAAGCTTTTGCGTGAAAAGATATAGACCCTCAAAGATAAATGTTTTTATTCTTTTGTTGTATGTATCAAAAACTATTTCTTGATTCTTCAAATATTTTTATTTTGTTTTGTTTTGTGTTGTGTTATTTTGTTTAGTTTACAGTTTTATTTGATGTCCAGAAGTTAAATGCGCTGCCGGATTTTCCTCTAGGATGGCCAGCGTTTCGAACTGCTGCTCCTCCCTGTGATTAACAGCTGGCGCATAAAGTGAACGCTTGTTTTCAGTAAGACTAGTACTGGTCAATGAGGTTGCAATGATCTCTACAAGTCAGAATACCAGTTATTTTGACTGTCTGATTAAAGACAAATTGCAATGTAATAAAAATAAGTTTAACAAGTATATTCTATGTCAAAATAAATTGACTAACTACTATATGAGCGCCTGAAAGAATGGGAACACCAAGTTCTCAATAATCAATTAAATTTTTGGCCAATTCTAAGTAATCCGTAAATACAATAATATTTGTTAATATTTGTATTGCGCATTTTTACATGTGATTTTTAAGCCGATTCTCAGTAAGTACTCAGTACAACAACTATCAGTTGTCGGCTCAAAAATATGGCTTAAATCTCAGTAATCAGTTAACACTTTAGGCGATTCTTATTAATCAGTTAACTCCAGTCTGACCATCGTATTTTAGCCGTGAAACTTGTGCATCACATACAATACAATACAATACTATACCATACCATACAATACAATGCACAAAAACAATACAATACATACCTCTTATTAGCCGAGTGCGAGGTCCGTACGGCAAGTTATGGACCGAGTTTTTTCCTTCCTT
>JAOBRG010109326.1:0-19727 GCA_027574985.1 Umimayanthus nakama | reverse complement strand
GAAAAGTACAACCATTGAGGCTGAGCTGTCTGTAAGTAGCCGGCCGTTTAGGCCTCAGTTGCCGGCGATAAATCGCCAGTAGCCGCCTTCTAATGAAACCTCTGGACTTAAAGCTGATAGAGCTGGAGCAGTGACTTGGGCAATTGATTTGGCTTGGCTCGACCACAGTCGTCACAGGCCAGTGTACTCAATCAGGAAATACATCAGCAACAAGGTTTCTGTATCGAGAATGGTATCATCCTCAAGGCCGTCAAAGGCTTTGAAATACATGGCATCTCCTTTAATCAGTATAGATCTCATCAACTGTATCAGCTGCTCATTGTGAAACATAGCAGGAGTTTGTTTGTATCAAACAGCACTGAAAGACTCGCAAAAGCACATTGTCTTCCTCTAGATATGTCGCTTTAAGGACAAATAGCTTGATAATACGTCCACTAACAATTACATCAGCATTTGACTTTGTTTTGAACTGACCTCCATTTTCAATTTTGTCGGAAATATTCGCGACTGTTAACACACTCCTTCAAGGCTCTTTGGCAGTCTGATACATATTTTGTCATGCTGCATACATAATTATAGATGCCAATACACTTGCATATTCACAAAATCCAGGACAAAAATCGAGTTTGAATCAAAACTGTATCGATTGACATTCAAATTCATGACTTTTTTTAAGTTTTCGTAATACACGACGTGGAAACGATTGGAACAGAAAAAAATTCAACAAATAGAGAGGCAAGAAACATGAATTGTCATTTGAATCAAACTCGGTAAGGGAGGCAAGTTTCAAATTCAGACACCAACTGACACCAGCCGGTAGGCGGTAGACAATATACTGATGTAATTGTAAATTGCAATGTTTTACTCTTTTACAAAGCAGGACTTTCGTTGTTCCGATCTGTAGTTAATCAGAACACGGGAGAAATTACTTCAATTCGGGATCAGGTTGCACAGTCTGCGAAACTGACCAACTATAAACTTTGATCTGTAGTCACCTCATAGTATTGGTGATGGTTTGAGTTTTGACAAAATACCGTTGCATTGTGCTGAGCAAGTGCAATCAAGATGCAACAGCCTTAAGCTATTTATCTAAAACCTCGACAAGATCCATGTTGTACCTGGTTCCTGCTTTACAATGAAAGAATACAACAAT
The DNA here is from genome assembly GCA_027574985.1 of Umimayanthus nakama. Taxonomy (NCBI): domain Eukaryota; kingdom Metazoa; phylum Cnidaria; class Anthozoa; order Zoantharia; family Parazoanthidae; genus Umimayanthus; species Umimayanthus nakama. The sequence continues at coordinate 18,574 of JAOBRG010109326.1, read as the reverse complement.
ATTGTAACTTAAAATCGAAAGCAGCTCAACTCACCTAAATTCTCACTTCTTGGCGTCTTTCCAAAAGCCACCGTCTGCGCGCCATCTGATCTTTTACAGCCTGAATCATGCCGATGCAATCGTCAACTCCTCTACAAGGCATAAAAAATATTTTCTCTCAAACAAACATTATTCGCCTGCCATCCTGATTTGGGAATTTTACAATTTAGACTGAATCATCGGCACATTTCTCCACTCAAATCTCTTCATTGCACTCGCCCAGGCACTCGCCGAAGAAACCACCCTTCCATATTTCTCTCCCATCATGCCCCACACTAGACTCGTACCCAGTCGCCTTTAGGTGGCGGAAGAGAGAAGACGCGGAGGATTTGGGGAAGGAAATGAGGGTTTTAGAAGGGGGTATCTCGTCAGCTGCTGTTGCAAACAAAAAATGACCCGGTGACTCAGTTACAAAATAAGTTTTGCAGTGCGTGTAGGCAAACGGAAATAAGAACGATAAGAAAAGGTTTCATAAGGACGCGCAAACCCTTAATTAAGAAGATCGAGACGATTCGGACTTCCTCCATTACGAATACACGCAAAATTAACGTGTTAACCCACTCTAAACTGCAGAAAACTACTATGAAAAAAAACATTAGTTCATATCTAAAGAAATAAATCGAACTCTAAATTCTCGCAAAGAAAAGTCGAAGTATATTGTCTTACAAGCATTAGCTGTATATTAGGTTGCTCCAATGATCCAAAAATTGTAAAGCAATCTTAACGGCATTCATCAATTGTCGATGTTGAAGTGATTGTTTAACAAAACATTACATACGTATTTATGGTATAGTGCCAAAGGAACCATTATGAATGTTGTCTTTTCAACTGCTGCTTTTGTAAACACAAAAACTTTTAAATTTTTATAAACCTTTTAATTATAGTTGCATTTTTGAGACTTTAAAAGGAGAAAAAGTCCCCGTCCCTCGTAGTCCTCTCGAGCTTTCTATAATACACCAAATACTACTTGAGTTAACTACAACTGTTGGTTTTATCGGCAATTGATGAAAATCGACAAGGAAAAAAGTTGTAGGTATTCATTAATATTTATTGGTTTTTCATCTCTTGGTATCGATTTTATCGAATTTATTAATTTTATCGATACGTTCGAAATATAACAAACTGGAGAGAAATACAAGTTTGTGATTTAATTCAGTATGCTAAAGTGCGCTTACCACAATAACAAAGCGAAGCGACTTAACATCTGCTATGAAAGAGTTTAATTTCGTATAAACAAAAGGTTGTATTATCAGCCAAACTCGGCCCATACCTTAGCTATTTTTATTTCATTTATTTCTGACATTTGCGGCAATGGTTTGCCGATTGGAGACGAAGCAATAGGACTCTGTGTCCCTTACAAGGCTTATCTCCATATTAGCTAACGCTAAAAACAGGACTATATGTAAGGAGGAAGTGACTGACCACAACACCGGCGTTGGCGTAATTGCTGTAATGCACGCAACAACACTGCAGCATCCCTTTCTTAAGCGCTTTTGTAACGCTCACCTGTTATACTGTGACCAAGGTGGTAAGCAGGTTCTTTAGGGTAGGTAAGACAAGGAGAGGCAAAGAAAATCGAAGAGAAAACAACAACAAACTCCAGGGAGAAGCACTAGCCCGAGAGCTAGGCTCGCACAGAACTAAATTTATTTCACAATCTCGCAAAATAAATACACACTCGAAACATGCAAAACGTGATAAGAAGACAGTGAAATAAACACTCCTACTTCCTGTACATTCATGATGTAAGAGGAAATGAATCACTCCTAGGAAATACACTGAAACTAATCTCTCAACAAATGTCAGAATACACACTCAACAGGAAATGCGTATGATATCAGTACAGACTAAAACGCTTCAGAGAACTTGAGAACGGAACGAGTAAAACTCAAAAACTCCAATAAAATCTCGTAGAAAAACTAAATCACTTCTACTGTAAATCTATCGACTGTTGTACTTGTGTGAAACTCATAAAACCATCACAGCTCAGTTTCAACACATGAAACTCTGTGGAACTATTTGCAATATTCTTTTTAGAAAACTTATTTCTACTCACTTATCACCCCAGGTGATTATTGCACTCGAGAATACACACAAATATACAACTGGCACCTATGTAAGGCTTATCCGCGACTTACCAAAATACAGCAGCAAGTATATGTGATACTAATAAGAAATAGCTTTCAAAAGAGACTTGTTGAGATATTCTCAACTTGGTTACAATACAATATGAAATGAATTTAAATTCTGCAGCAGCCTTAATCACAGAGTTGAATTTCGTAAGCTTCAGCACCTCCATTTTCATCAACCCCAATTTGGAAAAATACACATTTATAGTTTATACTTTCGTTGTAACATAAAGAAAGAAATCGTAGCCTGTTTTGTAGCTTAACCGCCGTTCGACACCAACACGTCTGAACACAAACCCACAGAGGGGACGGGTGGTTAGAAGGTTACAGAGTGAAGAAAAAGGGGTAAACTAATCCACTTATACAATGGCACCAATATTAAGCTTGCACTCATTGTCAACGTTTATAAAACAAAGAACGTTAGTATAACCTAGAGTGATCAAGGGGCGAGTTCAATAAAGTTCTACTGTATACGGTATATTCCACCCCTCGGCTCAACGTCTCACCCTTTCAAGTAGAATCTTGGTCAAAATGGTACCCCTGTACAGTGCTACAAAACAAAGTTGCACCCTTTAATACGCCAACAAAATGACGCAATTAAAATTGATTGAATCGCGTGGATTACGTACAACCAACAAGAGTTTATCTGTAGTTACAAACTATTCCAGTTGTCGTTTCATACTAGTAGTGTATCGTTAGTTGTTGCTGCTAAGTTCTGTTGACATTAATTCATTCTTGGCAATACGAAGTAGTGACAAACGTACACAACTTTTCCTCATATCCTTACTATTTAATAAGGATTCCTTCAACTGTTCTGTTCAGGCTATTTGAAACTACTTTTTAGTTTACCAAACCAGCATTTTTCCTTTTTTTGTGATGCTTCGAGCATTAAATCTCCACCCCCATAGCACGGTGAGATCTTTGGTTAGTAAAAAGATTTCCATTGCCAAGGAGATTTATAGTTGCTTTCTTTTTTTCCATCCTTTTACTCGAATACTGTAATGGTATTTGTTTTTTTAAAAATTGAATGAACACGCGGTTGGTGATCAAGATCTAGTCTATGAATGGCTTAGAACCACTTTCCACAAATATTTTAGTGTGCTTTAGGACTTTTTTTGCCCAACACATTAAAGAGTAAAGAAAGTTGTGTTGCGTTTGTCGTACGTGCAAAATTAGGTTACAACCAAAACGTTTGCATATCAGAAATCAGAAAACCTCTAGAGAACTTTTACTCATAAATCATTTCAATTACCCAATCCAAACTACATCGTTTTCATAAAAGTACTGCAACGAGGAATCGATAGTCAATTTAGAATACTCCACCGATAAAAGAAAGGAACGGGGTGCAATTTAACACTATTTGTCTAGGCATTTTGTTGCTTTTATCTAAGATATGTAAGGATAACGCATCTTTACTATCTCCTTGGGAACCACCTTTATTTTCGGTTGGGTGTGTTTTACAAGCCTGTTTCAGAACCGAGGTTACAACACATTGTACCCTAATATTTTTTATAGTTTTTTATAAAATCTGCAAAATGAGATTTTACGACAGAACTCTTGGAGCAAACTCAGAAAAATCTCTTGGCGAAAACCGAACCCGTTTGCAGTTCAATTTGACTCAAGCTAGTTTCCCTGATGGATGTGATGAGGAAACATTGGAACTGATCGAGCTTGGTCTCTTATCTTTCTTATGCTCTTCAAATCTAGCTTCAAAGGATCTTTCCGTCAATTCTGAGGACTCCCGCCTTATCCATCAGGAAAACCTCGGAAAATCAGTTAGTTTGATGGGATCCAGAGTATTGGGGATGGAACAAGGATGCTTTCAAAGACGGGTAAAGGAATCAATCTTTATTTCTTGCAATGAAGCCAAGTCTCAATCGAGGTTACGGGCGATTCAATGTGCCACATGTCCTAGTAGCCTCGCTTCAACACCAAAGCAAGGCTACAAGTACAATTAAAGTGAACAGGGTTAGAGTTTCAGACGGAAGCTTTTACATGAACAGTTTTTCTTGCTTAACAGTAAAAACATATTATATCTATCTATTTATCTATCGAAATGTAGTACTATTAATTGTAAATACTTTTTTAAGATATATAAATTTGTAATTTCAGTATTTAATAATAATTCTCTGAAATCGAGGTGAGTACTGGCAGAATTGTCACCGACAAGCGAAGCATGGAGGTGAGTATTCTAAAAGCCACTATTGACAAAAATTATTGTATTAGCATATACAAACTCGGTGACAACTTAAAATACTCAAGAAAGTAAGCAAGAATTCTCAGTTTCAGGCTTTAAAAACTCAAACTTTTGCTACTTAACGTAAAGTTCTTTTTTTCAGTTCATGGTAGGAAACAACATTGGTCTGGTAAAAAAAACTATCTTAACTACAGTTATGGAAAAACTAAAATTCTCGTCATTAAACATTAATGAATGCAGAATTTTGGCTTTTTAATTCAACATTTGCCTCTGAGTTTTAATTGCAACTGGTAAGCGAAACATCTGCAGCAAACTTTGTTTCATTGAGAGTGAGAGACAGAAAAAGAAAGAAGGAAAAAGGAGAAGGACAAAAAGGCGGCTAGTTATTTAGCAATTGGAATCGATGAACCGTATTGCAACTGGTATAGTGTTGCGAATGAAAATATAGCTTATTTGCTTGGTTGGATGAAAAAAGTGTCCTATAATTGAGAAAGTTTAGTTTCAAATGAGAACTGAAGGAGAAGCAGGTGGTGCGTTGTTGTATGCAGGTGTTTCTATCAGAAGTATAACTAACGGCTAAAGACACAATCAAAACAGTTTCTTTAAGCATTATACAAATGCTTTAACGCTTTTGACAGTAATGTTTGTAAGTAAACTAATAAATATACAGTATTAAAAATATTCAAAAAGTTTTGAAATATGATTGAAGTCTTTGGTGTTGATTTAAGTATGAAGAGATTTTCTAAACTTGTTGTGGAAGCATTTATGAAGGAAACACTTTCAGAGATTTAAAAAAGACATTTTACATGGAGTAATTTACCGCCATAAGTGAAAGCACATGTCCTAGGGACGATTGAAGTGAAGCAGGAGAGAGGTTGATCAGCTTTGTAATAAGGTGTGAGCTGTTGACAGCTTTGTGGGTTTGTTTATTGAGCAGCTCGAATATTTTTTTCTCAACAAGAAGCTAAAGATGCGTTTTTATTTTATAACTGTTCAACTAACTGATCAGCAATATTTTTGTAGTTGCTAAAAAAATTTATAGTTCACTGAATAATATAAGGCCACAAAATAATAAGATTCTTAAAAGTACACAGTAATTTTAAATTACTTCCAAAATTTTGCATCTAAAAGGAAACTCTTTAGCGTTTTTCTGCCATTAAATGACATATTGTTCCAAGTGTATTCAACAAAAAAGTCCCAACTGACGAAAACTAATCATTGCTGAGTTTTATTATCGGATAGTGTGCTGAGGTAATTTTTTTTACCAAACAGAAGAAAATTACTGGTACAATCTGGCACGACAAACGCCCACAACCAAAACGACGAGCACGCACTGAAAGGGAACTTCTGATACGAGAAGGTATTGCAATTCCTGTTCTTAGTTATAGAGATATACTAAAAAATGTTCTCTTGCTGATCTTATTGAAGATAGATTGTAGGACATAAATTTATTTACTTGCATTAATCTGAAAAACCGAGAGTTAAACATTACTCTTTTTCATATTGCAGCGAAGATGATGCTTCAGATGATCTTCTGTGTATTTATGATCACTTTGAAAGCTGCTTCCTCTTCAAGATGTCAGCAAAACGATTTTTCTTGCTTAGGTGCGTAATCTTGTTTTCAGATACTTCTATATTCCTTTATTTGATTTACAAGATCTGTTTTATCGACCCGACGCAGTATTATATTTGTTAGTCTGTTTAAGCTGCTTCAATGTTTTAATGGTTCAGGTGGTGTCAATCAGCTTCTATTTTACTGCTATTGAGTTATAGAACGACGGTGAAAAAGAGAGCTGACGTTTCGGTAACTTTTCAGCTTGCTAACGCTTTCACTTCAACTAACATTTTTTGTCATGACAACTAAACAGAGCCTCAATAAGTTTAGCGTTCGACTTCATTTTTTACAAGTGTTACTCATTGAACCTCCTAGCCTGTTGGCAAATTTAAGCACGTCAAGACATTTTGGCGACACCGTAATATCTGATGTGTTATGGTGGTGACAAAACCTGTAGACGGAGTTATTTTTAACTATTTTCAAAACGTACCAAGTTGTGACAACAATTTAGAGGTTCGCCGGATGTCTTTTGCATAAAGTGTTAGTTATAAAGAGTGACTGAGAAAAAGGTGTTTTCAGCTCCCTTACTTTGAGTCACTAATCAGCCCCCAGCTGTTAATGTAGCTCCCCGGTCCTTCAATGTTAAGGCCCAATCAAATTGGCATGGAAGTGTAATTCCTGATGCGAGTACAAGGGTCGGTAAGCTGAAATGTTGTTGTAACAACAGACGACAAAAGCTGGCACTAGTCAGTTATGATGTATAAGAGCGTTTTTCCGTAAAGTAGAGTGAAACAGCAAAAAAAACGAGTAATAGCCACTTGCACGAAACTGTCAGGGTGTTTACCTTAATTAATTGAGATGCATAAACCATGCAATAGTTAGGGTCTATACTATGAAGCTGGAGTGTGACAGAACTTTCTAAAGTTTGTAGAGGTTTGTTTGATTACTGCGGAGGGTAGTATAAGACTGTATTTGATACTTTTTCTTCCTACTTATTAACCTCACCTCTGTTTCTGCAAACGATAAATATGGATTGATATGAAGCTGTATTTGTCTCAGCTGGATGGACCGTCTTGTTATGTTACTTAGTTTACACTTTACTGGGAAGGGAAACTCAGATATTTGTATGTATTCGTGCAGATTTTTGCATGACTAGCGAAAATATCAGGGGGAGTTTTGATCGAAGCACGGCTTGTAACTACCCGTGGCAGCTTCATTAATACATTTTTCGCGCATGCTTTTGGACAATAGTTTGAATTCTGTTGTATTCAAAAACGCTATAACAACAACATGAATTTTGAAATCTGTTGTCATAGGAAAAGATAGATATTCACCAGTACGTAGCTTTCGTATTGGATACAAACTTATTGAATGACTCCCAGCAATGTTTACGTATTATTTTAGGAAATAAGTAATATCAGTGTCAATTTTGACATTCGAACCATTTCAATCCAGGGCTTTATTACAAGCTGCTGTCCTTGTTTGTTTCTATTTGCATTTCACTCCAGGTGATGTTAAATTCAGATACAAAAACGGCACAGTGAGTCTTCAAGACTTCGCCAGCCAGACTGGATCAAAACTCAGTTTAAGTAATGTAGGACGATGTCATTATGGAAAGTCTTGCGTGGGTCGCCCGTGTGCAGCCATGGACAGGCGTCATGTTCACCATTGCTACTGTGATGACACCTGTGTGCAGTTGGGAGACTGTTGCTATGACTACTATCAAACGTAAGGCGGTTTTGTAGCTGTGGCATTCGCTTTTCTTATTGTTCTTACATTTGTTTAACTATAACTTTTTCACAGAAATACCAAGGAAGGCTGAATAGCTAAAGTAATCTAAGAAACTAGTATTGAAATGTGAATATGCTACTATTGGTTTGATCAACAGGGATTGCTATGGCTATGTTTTTCATTCGTGAGTTCTGGTGTGTAGCTAACGTTTCCAGAGTAAGCTCTTCGTCAGATCAGTCTCAGGGGTTGTTGGGAAATCATTGTTTATATAGTAGGGTACGGATTCATGCGTGTAGCAGAGACACATTAAAATTTATCTCAAAAATCATCTGATAAAGATCTTACCAATGTCAACAAATAAATTCAGTTTGCATACAGTTTAACTTCTGTGTTGCACACATAATGCAGCCAGTAATCGGTCATAATGTTAAGCAAGCGTTTGAAAAGTTCGTCAGTACAAGAAAAGATGAAACGGCGTGAGCAACACCTGAAATAAATGTCGGATTGTGTGGCCACCTGCATAAAAGATGTTACTAGGCGCTTTTCAGACAAAAAGAGAATGCGTACTAACCAAGTTGACTGGTAAAGCATAATTTGGTGAATTACTTTATTTCAATAACATAGTCCTTGGATGATGCGATATACGGATTAACTTTTGAAAGCGAAACCTCGATGAACAATCCGTGAAACAGTACCTTTTTAGTTAAAGAAACAATGTCAGTTATAACCACAATGGCGCTGTTGGGGCTGCAAAACCAAAATTTTGAAAAAATCACTTGCACTGAAAGCAAGTACTAAACATGCTAGTTCTTTTTAATGAAAACTCGTACCGCTTGGAAATAGTACAGTTTGTCAATAACATGTTCTATGGATACTAGCAAAACAATAAGAACAATTTGTACAAACCGCTTTTCAATTAATGGTCTATTTTGTTTTTGCTTTCTACAAATAGAGAAAACAAGGGTTTTGTTACCAGTGTTGTAATGTTTTATCTTAGGTGTGGTAAAACAAGAGCATCAAGAAAGAAGAACTTCCCCATTTTCACTTGCTCCACTCGTTATTACTCGAACAAAAGACAAGAATACAGCATGGGACACCTTTTCGTAACCAGTTGTCCGCCGGGCTTCAAGGACAGCACTACCAAACTGGCCTGCACGAACCCCAGTAGAGCCGATCTATTACAGCTAATGCCCGTGTATGACAAGGTAGAAGGAATATCTTATCAGAATATTTTTTGCGCTACGTGCAACAACGTGCATAACGTTAAGTTTTATAAGTTTAGGGCGTCCTGTCCAAAAGGAAGTCCGCCGCCGACGATGCCATCAACACCAACAATTCCAACATCACATGCACCATCAACAACACCAACGACACCACCGACAACAATACTGACAAGAAAACCACCGACAACACAACCAGAAACACCACCGACATTTCCGCCGACAACGATACCGACAACAACACCAAAAACAACACAACCAACAACACTACCGACATTACCGCCGACAACACCTCCAACATTACCACCAACAGCTCCACTGACAACCAAACCACAAACACTACCACCGCCGACGGCACCTCCGCCACCAACGACACCCGGTATACCGCCGGCATCGTTACTACCACCAACACAACCACCATCAGTTCCAGCTCCTCCACCAACAACGAAACCGCAAACACCGGGACCAGTAACAACGCCTCCACCAGCAACGTTGCCAATAGTTCCGCCGACCACGATACCACCAGCGCCACCGCCAACGGTGCCTGCTTCACAACGTCCGCCACTGCTCCCACCAACATCAAAACCGCCAGCCCCATCAACTCTCCCAACACCACTGTCTAGTCATGTTAGTAAAAAGAAAAAGAGGAAGCGAAGAAACTCACAGAGTTCTCAACTTACACTTCGATACATCTTGTCTAACTGTCCGTGGTCATTCCAACCTCAACACAGTTCGTGGGTGGGAAACAAATGCATCGTCAGAGACTCGCGATGTCCGCAGAATCTTAAGGACGTAGCTTCCGGAGTTTCTCTTAGTGAGCTCTGTTCTTATTACTACATGCCGTTGTTTCAGTTTAACGCAAGGCTTGACAACCCTCACTGTGCACTATGCAGCAGGATGAATTTCACAAACCTGTCGACCTGTTATTCTCAAGGACCACCATATACCCCCAGACCAACCTTTCCCTCTAGTGAGTTTCTGCTAGTTATATTTGACTTCAGTTCCGAATCATCACACAGGGTGACTATCGATGGTGCGACAAAACAAGTTGTCTCTCACAAGAGATGTGACAAAGAACACGTGTTTGATCCTTTTTCTTACAGGTGCAGGCGCGTTGTGGCGGAGGCGGTTATCAATCCACCTGTGTCATCGCAAAGCAAACTCCCCAAAACAAACAAGACATTGAACATCACAGAAGGAAACTCGCGGAACGCATCTGAAGCGCTTTTTAGCTTCAAACCCAACTGCACACTGATTTGGCTCAACAAAACAGAATTCATCAAATACCCCAATGGCACAATACTAGTGATAAGTCAGGCAACACTATATGGCAAAAGGTCGTATTATGATTCGAATGACGGGGTAATCATTTGCTCAAACTTTTCTACCAATTACAGCGAAATCCATTTTACCGAGCTTAAAATCAAGAAGAATCATGCTCCGACAGCGATTTCAATCATTTCGACCACAGGAAGTATTGTGTCTTTATTCTCCCTGGCGTTTCTTTTGTGGACGTATGTAAAATTCTCTGAATTGAGAAACCTTCCTGGCATAAACTTGCTGAGTCTTTCAACATCACTGATGTTCTTCCATGCTATGGTATTTGCAGCTGGTCAGTCACAATTCCGGGACCTTTGTGTTACCATAGCAACAGCCAACCACTACTTCCTTCTGTCATCATTTGCTTGGATGAACGTGATGTCATATGACGTAGCAAAGGTGTTTACATCTAAAGGTTGGTAGCAGGACTCTAAGGCCCGTGTGTTCGAAATTGGGGTAAATTCAATCAAGGGTTGAGTGAAGCATTAAACTAAATTCCTTTAGCTAGAAACATAATCAGTTTCCGTAAGGAGTTTTGTTGAAGAACACTCCGAAGGACAGTCCAGTTACGTAAACTTGAAATGAGAGCTGAGAGCAGTCTGTAAAGAGGCAAACTCAATTGCAGCTGAAAAATTTTACCCTTGGTTAGCGCTAAACAAGTTTCGAACAACCGGGCTGAGCGAAAACCCCGATGTAAAAGTGGTGAGGGGACAAAGGGAAAGTTCTGAGGTTTGATCATTGGCTTTTCGGTCCCTTGTGGGTTAAAAGATTTGCTCATTGCTCATGTTGTTGGTTTGTTCTGGAAATGACTTCTGGTATCCCAAAACTCCGGGAGTTTATAATCTTGAAACTCGGTAGAATGAGTCCTTGGATTGGTTGTTTTGAAATCTTTCACCATTTTTAGCTTTATATTTTGTCCAAAGCAATCGGATGGTATGTTTTTGGTCATTTTTCAGCATTGATGTTATTAAAAACACATTTTTGTAGAAATAAGACTTTGTGGTGAGAAATACGGATTAAAACAGACTTTTTACACCTACATGGAACAGAACCTATTTAAACTAAATTCAAGAACCAAGAAATGAGTTTTTTCATGTTAGAAGCAAAGGAGCCAGGGGCCGAATGAGTCCCTATAAAAACACGGAATTGCTCGCCATAAACTTTCCATTGAACTGATCAGAAACAAAGCGTTACAAAACTCGACCGATTATTACTTAATCGGTGTCGCGAAGTTAAATTAAGGTTACACGTAACTCCAATATTTATGTGAAAACCCATTCAATTTTACTTGGAAGCCCTTAAAGACGCCGTGTTGGACACAAATGTAAGTATGTTACTTGGAACAACAAAATCTTGCTGACTTAATTGAAGCCACGAGCATCTTCGCCTCTGCTCTTTTGGAAGTTGGCTTAGAAGGAATAAATCTCATCCCTTTGTAACATTTATTTTCTAATAGTTTAGTTTCAACAACTGAGTTTTGAATAACTAGAAAACAATACAAGAGACATAATCAAAGCTTTGTTAATCCAGAATATACATGGTCATGAAATCACAGATTTCAGCGTGTCCTATTGTGTATTCTACATATGCTTTTAGACTAACACTTTTTAGCTTTTTAAAACATAGTTTCCGCATACGGCATTTTCCCTCGGGATGATTCAAACCCATCACAATTTGACATTTAATGCTAAAATAGACGGAACTAAGTGAAACAGGAGGCTGGGCAGCTTGCTCCTTAGGGCGTGGGAAGGGGAGGGGATTCTTAAACACAGAGTTAGCGGCTCATTTAAATTGAAATCCCTTACTATCACGTTGTCTTTACAAAAGGTCAAAGAAGCGGCACCAAGCAGTCATCTCTCAAGATGTTTCTTAAGTACAGTATGTATGCATGGGGTGCTCCTGCGGCGCTGGTTAGCCTGTGCTTGGCCCTTGATCTGACCAACACCGTGTATATTGGATACGGTGAGTAACTGGGTATTTCGTTTCCTGGTTTCTCTCTCTTCATGTTTCAAGGCCGGGGGTTTCTTACGCTACTTTGGACAATGTTAATATAACTACTTTTATTTTCTTCTTCTTCTTTACCACAAGCTGTCTTCCGTCTTCTTTTGTGCGTTTTTTCAAGCTTTCGGCTGAAGAGGGCAGGACTGCCGAAAGCTTGAAAAACCGCACAAAAGAAGACGGAAGACAGCTTGTGGTAAAGCAGAAGAAGAAAATGAAAGTAGTTATAGCTCCAATCACAATGGCCCAAATAGAGAACATTGCAAAGGATAATGTTATTGCTTTGTTTAAAGGTTATTATTTTTTTCTACAAAGCAGTTGTTTTGAGAGAGATGGTTATATTCCCAGAATATATTTAAGGTCGACATATGGTTACTTTATTTGTAGTTCATTGATCGTGCGGGTTGGTGTAGTCCTGAGAAGGACTGTTGATGGTTATGACTGACGTTACCACAACCTGTTCGCAAGTCATCTTCAGTGTACTGTTAGATCTGCCAGACGGTTCATATCTTTAAAACAGTGTTTTAGCAAGGACTCAGTGACGGTGAAAAGCCCAGTATATTCACCTCCACTTCGGCGAATAATTGCTGGATATCCCGTGTCCGATGAACCAATCAGAGCGCGCAAAAAGTGCTGTTTTGTTAATACTAACTTAGTTTGATCAATAGAAGTGGTAACAATTTGACATCATCGTATCACTCTATATTGTAACTTGATTGTTGGATTTAGTCGTTCAAAATTCCCCTGCAACATAAGTAACTTACTCATTCGCCTCTGTGTCATTTTTCATTTTTTGGCCGCCCGCACCTGCTTTCTTCTAGTTTTGTTCTTGTCCTCGGCCTTGTATTCGCCTTTAGTCGGGTTTTAGTCAACGAGGTGAACGGTTTAACCAATATTGCAATCAGCACCTTTCTGTATTTTTTGACGTTGTCCTACCTAGTTCTGCCTTGGACCACCACTTAATAAATTTTATTTTGGAAATGTTAGAATCTCACCACAGGCTCGAAGGAACCTTATGTTATTGTTTGTTTTTAACTGAAAACAGGAAAGGGTGTGTACTGCTGGATGAAGAACGGGAAAGCTTCTCTGGTGGCGTTCGGTGTTCCTGTGGCCCTCATTCTGCTGTTCAATATCACTGCCTTGACAAGGACAATACTGGCCATTCGTAAAACACAAAAAGTATTGTGACAATATGTGCTGCCCTTGCCTTTCACTTTTTGTCGATAAGCTGTTTGAAAATTGCTCTTATCCTATACAAGCATTTTTTATTAAAAAGAAAAAAACCAAGAAACATTAAACAAAGCTGCCAGTCTGCGAGCACTGTCTCGCTGGCAAAAAGACAACTTCCCAGAAGATGTTGCGATTCTAGTAGGAATCAGTTTTGATTTTAGTCAGCTGTCTTTCATGAACTGAGTTCAGTAAACCAAACAAAAAACAAAATATGATACCGTCAACGTTGGCTGCTGGTAGTTATTTGGAGCAAAAAAGCTGCTTAAAAATGTAATTAAGTTTCAATTGCAATTGCAGCATATCGTAAGTTATTTTATTGTATCGTATCGGTCATATCATATCATATCATTTCAGATATTATATCACATCATAACTTATCATATCTTATTATATACAGAAGTCACTAGATAACGGCAACGGAGCTCTCTTATTGGCTCCTCTCAGCTCATATCCTATGTGTAGCGAAATTCAAGATGGCGGCGAGGCTTGCCGAGCCGACAAAGGGAGAAATTGTGGCTTTACTCAAAAAAGACACATCAGAAAACACCCAAAAAGCAAACAAAAATGGAGTCAAGATTCTTATCGATACGTTTACGAAAATGAAGAAATATTTCAAGCTATTATAAATTTGAAACAAACATTGAAACATTCATACAAAAACTCCGTCTGGTGTTTGTTTAACGAAATCAGATATGAACACAACTCACAAATAAACTTGCCGGAACAAACTATCATTCGACTATTGACAAGAATGTGATTGATGATTTGTATATAATAAAACAATTATTCCACTCACTCTCGTCGTAATGAGTTGATAGCCAACTCGGCGCTCCGCGCCTTGTTGGCTACCAGCTCATGTACGACTCAAGCTCGTGGAATAATTGTTAAATATCATATTATATCATATCATGTCAGATCAGATCATACCATACCATACCATATCATATCATATCATATCGTATCACATTGTATCATATCGTATCATATCTTATCATATCATATCATATCTTATCATATCATATCATACCCCACCACATCACGTCATCCTATCGTATCGTATCGTCTCAAATCATATCATATCATACAACATGACGTAACGTGACATAAAATGTGATACAACATTACAATTTATATGATATAATATGATATCATGTGAAATGATATTATAATTCTTTGTTTATCTATTGTAGCTGTGTTTACACGTTTACACGTGTGTTAAATTGGTATTAGTTGTACCCTAGAGATAACCAGCTTCTGATAAGGCTTCGATTTCAGCATTTCAGCGACATCGTAGTAGTCCGTGCAGTTTCAACTTAAGTTGGTATGAAAGTAAACAATAAACCTTGTTCTTGCTATTATCGTTTCTAATTTTATTTATATGGCTATTAATATTATTGCTATTAATACTATTTTTATTATAACTATTGTTCTTGTTGTTAGGTCGAACACATTACAATGTCGTTTTAAATATGCAACTCACGTTTACGTTTATTGAAGTATATTTGAAAGGGCATCACAATCTTGATTCAATCTACTATGCAATATCTCTTTCAACGGCTAAATGTTTCGACAACAGTTCAATAGAAGCAAAGTTAGGTCGACAAAAACCGGTAAATTGAGCAATTGGAGATCTTCTATAAACATAATAAGAGTTGAAAGAAGGATGCAGAGGATAGTGTTGGGCATAGGAACGCTGTGTTTACGCAAAAAAACTTAATTTATAAAACGGTTTAAAAATCAATTCCTTCTTCTTCCGAGCGTATCCTAAAAACATTCTGTGAGCAAACTTTAACGAGGCTAGCATAATTTCTGCAACTATTATTTGTAAGCTGCTTTGGGAAGTGATCGCACTTAGCCTTGTTATAGTTTTTCTTACAGTGTCATCACAGAAAAAAATTGGCAAGTTTCATTCGTTTTTTTTTAACAAAAAATAATATGACCAGTTGTCCAAAAGGTCTCGTCTCTCCACCTTAAATTATTTATTAAAGACAAACAAATGAATCATTGATGTTTTGTAAGAACTGTACATACGATCTTTTAACAGAGACAACAAATCAATTGATCTCGATAGTTGCAGCGAGTGTGTAAGTCCTTATGGACACAAATATATAAGAGCATAAAAGTTGACGCATTTTGTCTGCATCCCTAGGACACTCAGAGAGTAGCGAACCAATCCGCACAAAGGAACCAAGCAATTTTGTACCTGAAACTGATGTCGGTGATGGGTGTTCCCTGGGTACTAGGATTTGCCTCAATTCCCAAGGAGATGGCATTCTTGCAGTACCCATATGTAATACTGAACAGCCTCCAAGGTAATGTAGTTGTTAGGGCGTGTAGTGAAGATGCGAGAGACAGAGAAAGACAGAGATCTTAAATGCGTGATTTCTCTTCACAAGAATTTTTGTTGTGAAAGGTTTGATATTATTAGTTTACTATGCGAGATTTTGTAGCCTGTCAGTATTATCTTCAGTACTAAATACTACACTAACAAGTAAACACTTTTTTGTTTTAAGGTTTCTTCATCTGCGTTACATTTGTTTGCAACAAACGCGTGTTGACGCTCTGGAAAAATACAGCTAAAATTGGACGAGGTCGGACCAACTTTGGACAAAAGAAGAACTCAGAAAGAAACGACACCAAACACAAGGAAGTGTGCAGTTATTCAAGAACCCAAAATACAAAACTGTAAAAACAGAGAAGGCAAAACTTGAAACTTTATCATCCCTGAAAATGACTTAAGCCAAACATATAACAGTTTCCTACTGTAGTTTTTCACGGAATTGCGACGGTGTTATGATTTCAGACGACATCACAGACAATTTAGTTGATCTCTTGAAAGTCAGCTGCAAAAATATAATTACCGTAGACGTGAAATCATTGTATCGCTTTATAGAAAAATGAAAAGCGACAAAACGAAGCACACGCGCACTTATTACGAAACATTCTTGCCACAAATTGTTTTGAAAATGTACGTTCTCTCAAGCGCGGAAACTGGTTTCTCAAGTCAAGAAATTTTTGTTATCACAAACAATTTTTCAGCCAAGGCCGATAAACATGTTATCGTGCGAGTTCTGCTTGATTTGGGAAAATACCAGGCCTTAGGGTTGTTTGGTCTTGCTATGGGTATTTTGGCTGGACCAAACTCGCCCTGATATTTCCCGAATCGAGCAAAAACCTGCAAAAATTACATATATATATGTCAAACTACGAAAGAGCAATAGAGATCTATAATTATTTAAATAGATGTTATAAAAATACAGTTTCCTTAAACCTAATTGGCTCATTCGAAACTTTTTTTTTGCAAACTTGACAGCAAAATAAGGCAGTGTTCGATAACAAAATGACGAATGCTGAATCTGACAGCTGGATGAACCAATCACAACCTAAATTCCTGGCTTTCTGACCAATCAGCAACAAGGAAGCAGAAGCCTCTCTCTAGAAACTGTGGCAAAAAAATGAAGAAATTTCGTTTCATAACATATAGTTTTTTAAGCACTTCTCTTTGATTTTCGATGATTCTTTCTCAATAAGTATACGTTTTAGTAAGTTTACGATAGGAAAAAGAAGCTTACCTAGTATAAGAGAATTGATTTTTTCCTTAGTTCTCTTCTACCATAACAAATCTGATCTGTAGTACGAAAAACAAACTTCGATCTATATCAACCAGTTCTAATCTTTGCACTAGTATAGTATGCATATCTAACTCAAACATAATTGTAAGAAACAAAACATTGATGGAATCCAAAGTACAAAACAATGTTAGGGCTTCTTTTGTTTTTTCCTTGGTCAAACGGAACTTCAAGAGTATCAAAAAACAAGTTCTTCACATTTTACGAGAAGAAATAATGATGTTTTTATAGCAAACCTTATAAGCAAAAACTGACATAAGCAATTAAAGAATAAAGATTGCACCATGAGTACGAAAAAGGAAAGGAGGTTGGTGAGAAAGGGTTTCATTACACCCTTTTTTTTAATAAGAACAAACTTTATAAGAAAACCCAGGCTGAGTTTTGACCAAAAATTAAGAACAAGCTAAGAACAATTACCAGGCTGAAATTTTGATCACAAAAATTTAAGGACTTTATTAAATCCTTGTACACAGATTGACATTTACATAAAAAACAAAACCTCTCAGAATTTAGGTTGGTCATCGCCATCGGGTGCCGGAAGAATGATAATCAAGCTCGTTACGTTCGTGAACGCTGTATTGACAGTTTCAAACACGTTTTTAGCGTCATTTTACATTTATTATTCCGTGCAACTAAACTAACTGCTTAAAGATATCAGGAAATAAGAACAATTTAAGAACAACTGAGACTGAATTTGCCAGAAAATGAAGAACAGCCCCGGTTGAGGCGGACATAACTGGTTCTTATAAAATAAAGCGTGTACTTAGAAAGAATTAGACGGGCTGTATTTCTTCCATTACGAACAAACGCGAAGTATGAAAGAAAACTTTGCTTCTAACACTTTATTAGTTTATATCTTAACGGAATAAATGAAACTCTTCTTACAGTTTAAAGAAAAACTAAATTACATTGTCTTATAGCCTAGGTGCCCATCTCACGTAGTCTTATCACGAGGTAATCCGAAGGATCTTTTTTGGATATAAAAACTTTGGCCAAAAAGGAACTTTTGGGTTCATGAAAGACGTAGGGATTTTTTTGCATGGGTCGCAAAAAAGTACATTATTTTTTGGGTATTGTAATTCTCCTAAGTTCAGTTTAACAATAACATAAGCACAGTTTACTGCTTGTGTGGGATTTTGTGGCTGTGGTAGTAAAGGTAGGGCTACTTTTGGGTAGACAGATACTGAAATTAGGGTTTTTGTTGGGTTTCAATAAAAACATGAACCTCTGTAGGAACCCTGTCTAATATTATTATGTGTGAGAGGGGCACTTTGCTATTGGTCCTACAAGCATGAGCTGTATATATAAACTTGATCCAAAGATCCAAAACTGTCAAGCAGTTTTAGCAGCTTTTATTTATTGCCAGTGTTAAAATGATTGTTTAATAAAACATTTAATAAGAGTAGCTCTTATAATGCGAAAGGTGTCAGTTTGATCTTTAGGCCAAGTAAAAAAAATGGTTAGCGTCCTTTTTTAAGAAATTTTATGGTCGGGAGGGAGGTTTTTTTTTTTTTTGATACGGACGT
>JAOBRG010109215.1:7044-19728 GCA_027574985.1 Umimayanthus nakama | reverse complement strand
ACATCGAGAGTTAGTTTTTATTCAAAAAATAATAATTCGGCACTGATATTAATTTTTTGTCCATCTGAAAGGGGGGGAGGGGCACGGGCCCCCAATGCCCCCCCCCCCCCTTGGATCCGCCACTGTGTTACATTAATTTTTCGTTTAGTTGATCTTTCAAAGACATTTGGTCAGCCTAATGAAATGCAGTACACTGCAAACTTTGAACAGTTCTTGGATCAGTCAGTTACGGAAATTGTTAGTGTACTGATGTTTTAGTTTAAAATGCAGGAAAAAAAACATTGAAATGGCCGATGCATTGTTTTCATAAGAAATCTTTAACAAACTAACAACCATTGGCACGTATTTTGGTTTACAGCTTGGAACTGCCACAGTCGAGATTTCCGTGTCAGTATTTTTATTTTCAATTGGTAGACGATTAAACATAGCTCACAGCTTTTTCTAAGTGATCAACTTTGTTTTTGATACTTTTAATCTTTAAATTTATTCTGATAAGTACCCTGGAAAACATTTAAAAACATTTTATCTTTAAGGTTCTATATGCAGAATAGACAAAATTGACCTCGTTTATCGATATCTCGATATTCCTGCTACATCGGTCAGGTTATAGTTTCCCTTTCACTTGGCCCATTGTCTTTTGCATTAGTCTTGGCTTGGCTGTACAGTTATCTTTCATTTACTTTGGATTACCTGGAAGGCTTCAATTTACCTTCATCAAGATAGCGATTAAACGCACTCTTTTATATAATAAAAAAAAACCCTTTCTATAGGAACGTCAAAGCTAGAAAATAATCCCAAAACTTAAGAACACGATGAAGCTGGGAATACAGAGCTCGAGAAAATATTTATTTTCCATACTGTATTCATTCAGTGGAGATCACTTAATGTTAAACTGTAACACAGGGCCTGGTGTTCGCGCTGCAGTGAGCGCCCGAATGTGGATGTAAAAAGGCAACTGGTAACTTGTACACCTAAGAAAATACTAATTCACTGTACTGTGATTACGGTAGAGTCACTATTCCCTGTTTACAAGAAATGGTGAACATGAATATTTACGCAATTAGTCACAAGGACGGGACCTCGTTCCTGTCTCACGATCAGAGTTGGCCAGTTTTCCAGTTTATGTAAAAAAAAACTGAATACAAAATATGTTCCCATTCCTAAAAAATATGAACATTTAAAGAAAATTGAAACCGAAATCTTCAAACTAATTAAAAACTTTCAACGTCAGCCCCCGAATTAGACATTCTTACAAAAAATTTAGTTATTGAAGTAAGCGTTTAGTTTGAAATAGAAAAACGAGAACAAGACTACAAAAAGACGCCAATTAGTCTTATCACAAAGATCGTCAAGATCATGCCACATCCTATTGTTCCCTTATAGATAGAAACACAGGATTTGAGGTCGCTTAAAAAACTTAACTTCAGTACTCGGCTTTTCTGGATCCTCCGAACTCCCGCTGTCCTGCTTATGGTTTCATTTAGCTATCGAAATAACGGAGTTTTCTAGATCTACTGAATTACCGACAAAAGACAGAAGGGTTACTGGGATACCACTCAGTAGTTTTAGACGTGCAGTTAATCTTTGATGTTCGAAAATTCACAATGCAATCATTTATACGACTGACATTAGCAAATTGAAATTCGATTTTTATTTCGCAAACCTTACTGTTTTTAAAGTCTTTTACCCGCCGTGTCGTGGATTGTGTAGCAATAAGCTGACTTTTTGAATGAATAGAAACTCGCTAGTTCAAACTTTATTACTGTACTTCACTGTACGGAAACTACTCTATTAAACTTCTCTGATGCAGTTCTCTATTAGCACGAATGTCATTTAAAAACCTAAAAACAATATGTAAATTTTCTAACTCCTGGGCAAATATAAGACATTTCTATAGACTGACAAGCTTTACACTCAACTGTCGACAGGTGAATGCAAATTGCAATAGTCTATTTTCATTCAAAAATAATCTTTTAATTTTATTCAACTCGTGTGGTGGCAATTGATCGTTTCAGAAAAATAAAGCTGCGTCTTCAAAGCTTAATCGAAGGTAGATATTCTAACCTTCGACTGATCAAAAATGGGGTCGTTTGTTTACTCCAAAAACATGAAGGCTCAAATGCAAACATATTAGAATATAATTTTTCTCTGTGGTTGGTCAGTGGCGAACGAAAGCGTTACTCGTGGAACGGGCTAATTGTTTCCGAATTACCTTAACTGCCTTTGTTGGCCTTGTTAACGAGAAATAATCATAGTGAGAATGTCAGAAAAGACGCTAGAAGGAGTATATTTATTCATAGCACTGTCTAGTTTCTCATTTCCCAAATTTGAATTTAAAATTTAAAATTTAATTCGAGTGAATGCATTGCCAGCTGCAAAAACACGAAATCTAATTGAAAAATTTCAAACCCGGAGAACCAAAATAAATACTCGTCCGTATAAAAATGAGTGTTTAGTGTTTCTTGCTCTTAGAACCCTGTTTTCAAACAAATTTGACTTTCCTGTAAAAAAATTCAATGAAAATATCTTAGTTTTTCTCAAGCAAATTCTGACCACGAAGCCCTCTGATCACTTGAAGTGCCTTCGCTGCAGTTGCTGCTTCGTGATTTGCAACGAGTTGTCATAGGCAACTCGCACAGATCCTTGTGTTCTTTTTCGCACCTCTATCAGTTCTGTGTGCTGCCGTCTGTATTTCATTACCAAGTCATCAACTGTTATGTTTGGAAATTGCAATGATTGCTTTTTTATCCCAGTAGTTTCTACCCCTGTTAATGATGAGCTAATTGCAGGAAGGGAAGAAGAAAGAGAGATAGCACATTTCGCTCGGCGCTTTTGACTTTTCTCATTGTTTTTCTTCCACTGTCCTTTAGTCGTGCTGTTTTGTAGCCCCAGATTACAATATTTAATTCCGCTATTTTGTTGCTTCTTCTTTTTTCTTTCAGATGAATCTGAACTTCCCGAGGTTATTTCCTTCTCAAGATAACTGTTGTTAGCCTTTGTCTCTGGCTCCCAAACCCACGAACGGAAGAATTTCCTTGTGTTAAACTTCTGCCTTATTTTCTCAATTTCATTGTCAATATTTTTATCTGTAGCATCTTTCACGACAATTTTGCCAGTGTCAGGTGGATAGCGAAATGAAAAACTATTTTCCTGCTTCCAGTAAGAACAAGGGTAATGAGGTTTTGAAGTAAACCTTGTGTTCAGTGGAAACCTTTGACTATAGACAGAAACATGCGGCATTTTAAGACAACCTTTTTCCTCCACATGCCGCACTTCATCAATGTTCGTTTCGTTGTTTTCACACTTTTTCAAGAGCTGGTTCTCATTAACTTCAGGTCTTGCATGCTCCTGCTTTGTGCTTGCCCTTTCGTCCGAGTCTGGATTCGTACCATCTTCGAAATCTTCCTTGGAACTGCTGGCTTCGTATTCCAGTTCAGTAACATTATCAGCTGTTGGAATTGTTGTGATTTTTCCACTATGAGTGCTGTGTTCTTTTTGCTTCCCTTGTAGTGAACTTTCTACTTCTTTCTTAGCAACCGTCGTTTCGTGTGTGGAATATATGGACGAACCACTTGCAGTTCTTTTTCCCAAACGATACTCCTCAAGTTTGTCGATTGTATGAGGTTCTGATTTTACAAAACCGTCGGTGTAAGATAAACCGAAATCTTCGGGACCAATGAAGGTATATTCAGGATCGTCTTCCCATGAAATTGCAGTCTTAAGAAAATCCGCTCCCTCTTCTAAATCTAAATACGGGGTGGAAGATGATGATGAAAGTAAAGAATCCATGAATATTGTCTTTTTGCTGGTCAAATCATTTCCAACGTGTTTCTTCTACCAATAAATAACGACAAAGTATCTTCAGTGTAGTGTCACAACTCTTTTATACACGGGTTGTTCAGACTGGATTTAGTGAGATATTAAAATCATGAGGCTTTGTGACAAGTTATCAGTGATCTATATCATTTCCATACTCATTTGTGTTAATAAACAAATCTCAAGTAATATTTTCAACACTGGTTTCACGTCTACATAATTTCTTCGTATCTAGGCAACCGTTGTATATTATTTTGCAATATTGATGAGTTCTCGAATTGCACGGCATTGACTTTTTTGTTTTTTACGATTATTTTGAATTCGTTTTAGTCGAACTATTTTGTTTTTAAACTTAATCTAATGTATTATGGGCTGTTTACCTCAAATCGTATAGGAAAAACTTTGGGATATCTTACCTAGACTATGAAACTGTTCGCGAGCATCAATGAAGAGTTTGGAAGCAAATACATATTGTTTAGTTACGGATATTCATTGGCGAGTATGAAAGGTCTGTTCAACGCAAAACAAATCAAACTAACTTCAAGATGAAGGATAATGTGTTGCAAAGCAGTTTATTTTAAGCTTGAGCACGGTCTCACGAAGTTCTAGACTTGTATAGGTGCAAAACATGTGTGTCAGTTTTCCTGTTTGGAGGTTCCAGTTATTATTAAAATTTGGAATTTTAATGCACAGAGAGCACGAACACATAATAGTTTTATCGAGCCCCAACTGAGCACTATTGACGGCACAAAATGTAATAATAGAAACGGCGCTCTGAGAGGACGCATTTTTGCCTTTGCCTCTAAATTTTAACGCGCTGAAGCAACCTAATGATTTACAACACTGAAACGTCTTAAGAACGTCTAAAACTAGGATCCTTTATATAAGACGTCACAGCCCTAAATCTTATTATTTTGTTTGTTTTCATTACTAAATTTCGTTTGTTATGCCAATTGTATCCGCTGAGGGAGGTTAATGCTTATAGACAAAGCAGCTAGTCATCGTTTGGTGCGCACGATCTTCTCTGCTTGTTTAAAAAGAGTTCCAGAAAACGAGGAATAATCTTAAATTCTTCTATACGTTCTTAGTAATGCGTCTATTCACGGTCTATTTCACCAACCATAAAGAGTCAATCTGCTGCTTTCATTCGTGTTGTTTAATTAAGCTTAATATAGAAGTTCCCCTTTTTAAGCCTCATAAAATCTAATAGCATTTTCGTCACTGTCTAAATTTTAAACATGTGTTCATAAATGTATTTAATATTAGAAGTTAACCGTCCTTCTTTGTGAATGAAAGATAGAACTTACGGCTTTTCAAGTACAATTTGTTAAAATTTGAAGAAATTATTCAAATTCAAGTTACAAAAAATAAATGATTTAAATGTCATTCACCAAAACAGAATTACGGGAAATAATCACCTTGATCTCATTTCGACCGACAAGAAAAATGACTCAGTAATTGGCAGGGTCGGTGATCCAAGCTTTTTACTTCATGGCCATCGATTTGAAGAAAGATTTGTTCCGACAAAAAAACTGAATGCCTTCACTAAATTCATTCCATTAGTTATACCAAAATATGTTATCTAATTAGATTATTCTTTTACTGGATTCACACAAAATAATACTAACTAGTGTAGGCGGAAGATCAAACACAGAGAGGGTTTGAAATTTAATACTTATTTACTTCTGGAGATAGATATATTTGTTGGTTAATTTGTGACAATTACATTCAAAACCATAAATAGTATAACAAACTGAAAACATGAAAATATTCTTACAATAAAGTCTTATAAAGCAAACCTCATTTATGTAAAACCAATAATGTCAGGTGACCTTTAAGTTTCAAGTTTTGACGAAACCTTACAAACTTGAGTTATTTTTGCAAATTGAAAGCAAAATCTGGATATTTCAATATGTTTTACAAAAAAGCAAATTCTAGTAAAAATGTAAATTCTAAAAAACTTGTTTTCCCGAAATTAATTAGAACTTAATAAGCCTTTCAAATTCGAGAGTTCGTCAAGTTTTTCACTTATTTCGCATTGAGTGTATTGGAAACAAAACAGAATAGTCAATCAAGATAAGTTACGTACTACAAAAATTAAACTCGGTTAAATGCTCCTCAAATAAGGTGCTTTCGACAACCGACAGGAGAAGGGTCCAATGTTGTCGCCTTATTTTTGGTTTCCCGGTGTTCGAAAATGTGAAAAGCGGTTCTTTTACTATATTTAGGAAAAGGTCCAGTAACAAAGAAGCGTTTGTCGGTAAGACAGCAGCAAAACGATCTTTATTCGCCTTTAAAGGGATCTGTCAATTTAAGCCACGCCTTAACTTGTTTTTGGACTTTTTAGCCTTTACATTTTAAATGTTCTAATTTTATTTATTTATGAACAAAACACTTGTGTATTTGTTGTTTCTTGGTTGCAAATTTCACCCCCAAAATTCAATTTTCTTAAAAGGGACTGCCTCAGATGCAAATTTTGCAGGAAAACATTAAAAAGTAAAGACGGCAATGTTGCTTTAATGCATCGTGGCGAGTCTTCCAAAAGCAACAAAATGCGTGTGACCCTGTCCCCTCTGAAATGCAAATACCTGTAAGAAACACTTTGTCGGAATTGAGATGAAACTCATACAGGGTAATAGTAAAGGACAGGTGATTATTCAAGTTGGAGGGAAAAAGCGTGTGTATTGAAAAAAAAATTTGGGGTGCACTTTTGAGCGAGAAATGTTTCTTTTAAAACAGCCATCCCCTTGCTTGGTACAAAACCTAGAGAAGTCTGTCCTTTTCGTGTTCCTTCGAGTTTGTAGACACTCCTGCGTAATCACATAAAAACGTTTCATGTGCAATTCACTTTAACTGAAATGTGGGCTGTTACAACAAGTTGTCTCAAAACACGCTTTAAGCACAATGCAGGTCTGCTGTACGATGTTTTGGTCTTGTAAGCCCAAATCAATTTTTTTTTCTTTGGTGACTTTTTACTATAGTGTCCAAGTGCCAGTAAGTTGTAACGTGACATGTTACAGTAACACCGCCAAGCTTAGCTTCAATTTTCCTTACTTATTAAATGTTTGCACACACTCAACTGTGACGGATCGGGAAATTCCAAAGTGAAAAATCTTGACAGAGCGTCTTTTAGTTTCAGAACGCGTTTGTTTTCTATAAAGAAGTATTCAGAAAAACTGCTTTCGTTAAAATACAAACA
This sequence comes from Umimayanthus nakama, assembly GCA_027574985.1. NCBI lineage: Eukaryota > Metazoa > Cnidaria > Anthozoa > Zoantharia > Parazoanthidae > Umimayanthus > Umimayanthus nakama. The sequence continues at coordinate 12,713 of JAOBRG010109215.1, read as the reverse complement.
AATTCCTCAGCATTTGTTTATACCGATATTTTCACATAACAAACATCTATAAAAGCGTATAACTTGGGTCGGGAGCCAAATACAAGCGAAGTATAATGTTTGACGTTGTTGCATAGAACTTCCCTAATATTTTATGTCTGAGGCTGTTACATAGGAAATCCTGAGATATAACGTCTGACGTTGTTGAATATTGTTTCCTAATTCTAGTAAAATCTTTTAAGCAGCGCCTGTCTCAATTGTCAAGGTGTTTTAACTAAACTGGCTTCTGAATTAAAACCTTTTTTTGTCGCAACCAATCATCGCTTCTTGTTTTATTTCCTTTCCCACAACTGATGCAAAACGTTTGCCCTTTATACCAAAATTCATGATGAATCTTTACAAGTGCTGCTGATCGTAAATAGAAAATTCCAGCCCCAATTTTTTTTGTTTTTCTTAAAAGAGCATAGACAATAATGACAAAATTTTGACCAACCCAAAATCACTCTAAATACTGAACAATCTTGAAATCCTGCTCGCACAAAAACAGGAGAATATTCTCCAATTATTTTCCAATTAAGTTCAAAAGACGTTGATTAAAACTGAAATCCTTCATTAGTGGGGTACCGGTTCAAATTTGTTATTAGGTTGCTTCTTATATTTAATATCTTTTCTCATTTTACGCTGTGCGTCAATTACAAACAGCCAGAGATGTTGAGTGATAGCTTTGGGTTTTGTTTTCCATAGAAAATAATTTCACATTCTCATTATAGTTTGTGTATGTGAAATTTGACATGTATTAAAACTTGCATGAAAGGTGATTTGCATCTCCCATAATTTTATTTTCAATTTAGAAGCTCGTTAGTTGTCATATTTGATAAACAGGCACATTCTACAGAAACGTTTGTACTTCAGGGCCTGGTTGTACGAAGAGCGGATAACTCTATCCAGCGGATAAATCCTTATCGAGTTGATAAAATTGGCGCGTTGTCCAATCAAAATCAAGAACGCGTCAATTTTATCCACTGGATAGCGGTTTATCCGCTGGATAAAGTTATCCACTCTTTGTACAACCGGGCCCAGGCTTAGGGCTAGGCTGAGCACTTTTAGCTTAAAGCTTTTCAAAACTTTTAGACTCAAATGTTTATTTGCTTTTTGGTGTTGCTTAATTAACACAATACACTTTGAATTCGAACGTGTTTGTGTATACGTTGAAACTTTGTCGATACAGGGTTTCTTTCATTAAATAAAAGAGTAATCACAGAACAGTGAGTCACTTTCATTGTACAATAGACTATTTTAACATGTAAACTTGTATTGGGTTGAAAAGTCGTTTACTAAGCGAATATTTTCATTAAGGGCATCGTTTTCAAACCAACCAAAGACGTAAGAAATTTCATATTAGAAAGCATTATCCATAACTCAATTTACCATGAGAATGTAATTTACTTCACTGCTTTTTCAAAGCTTGTCTACCCTAATGTCAAGGAATGAGCAGAACCGAGTGTTTGTAACATCCTCTCGGCAAATTCTTCAAGTTAATTAAAACTGCAAAGAACGACATAACGCCTCAATTGCTCGCATGTGTCAGTAATGGCTCACACGTCTTCTCACGAGAGCTGAAAGCCTGTTCTTCATTGAGAAAATCGTTTCCAGTTTTTAGGCACTACTGACACTTGGGCCGGTTGAAATGATTACAAACAGTTATTACTTTTCACATCTCACAGAAATCAGTTTAATTACTTATATTTCCGATTCTTTTTTCCCAATTCTGCAGTACTCTCTCAGTAAAGGGGTGGTAAGATCGGCGTTAAGATCATCAACATACCGTCGTCTAACTTTACATCTTGTACTCACAATTGGTTGCAAATGTGTAGCTTGGTTTGGCTGAACAACTACATTAATAAAGGTTTCTTTCACTTTCTTTGTAACTTTACTCGGTAAGATCTTTCGCTGCTTCATCGCTGCTCGAGACGCTCTCACAGCACAGATGTTGTTCTTATCTGCATCTTCTATGTACAAATCCAACAAACGCAAGTCAAAATGCTGATAATCTTCATCTTCTAGTTTTTCTTCTTCCTTTGTTATTGCTTCTCTGCTCAAAAAACATTTAAGGGTCCGGTTACCTTTTCCACATAACTCCCCAAAATGAACTTCTGGATTTTCTTGCCTAGATGGTGCTTTATCACTTGACGTTCTCAAACAAACAGGAGTAAAATCCTTCTTCAACAGGTTTTTTGCACCAGTAGAGTTAAAAATAAATTCGTGCGTAGTTCTGCATTTTTTGTCGTAACTCTCAGGTTCTAGGTCAAGAAGTTCCTTTCTGTGTTGTTTCTTCTGACCTCCGCCATTGGATAATCTTTGCAATGTCATCTTGTCTGCTATCGGCACGGAAAAAACCGATGTGGCTCCTTGCAATTTACCCTTTCCACAGTGATTTGAAACTCTCATGAGACGTGGTAACTTTTCAGCACGGCTACGTTGCCTCTTACCTTCTGCTTTTACAAGAGACAATAATTTTTCTTTCTTTCCTTTGTAGTCAAAGCTGACTTTGTTAATCATGTTCGTGTTATTGTTAAAAGATTGCATCTTCTTTCTGTTCTGATAGATTCTACATTCCCGTTATCCAAATGATATTAGCCTATCACATAAGTTTGATAGCTTAGTTGTACGATCCCTCTTTCACCAGTCGTTCAATTACAGCCGTTTCCATGACAAAACACTAGCACAAGATTTTTTGTAGGTACTCATTCTTACCATCTAATATGTGTTCGTCGATGCGAGTATAAAACCCTGACGTTAAATTGGTCTAGAATACTCATTGCCAATTGCAAAATTCATCAACACGGTGGATTTGTAATGGAACGTTTAAGGACCAGCGCAGGCAATGTTTAACCAAGTTTCAAAAATAAACAAATTTCGCAAGCTTCGCGGCGTCCACAAGTTCTACTAGATGCACCTGTCCGCCACGTGACCTAAACATGTAAATTGTTTGTAGCGTTCTAAGAAATAATCGCTTTCGGTAAGACATTCAAATTGCTGTTGAAATACCACCTGTTTCAAAACTTACTTTAAATTATAAACGAATAAATTTCAATACTTTTTTACTCATGGGCTTGTTTTACTCATTACTTTGTTTCGAATTTAAGATCACAGTTGCACTTTCAGAACTTTTACCAATTTTTTTACACACGCGCACAAAAAGAAGTATTAATTTCAAACAACTTTTACAGTGTGAACAATATATTTCGCTATACATGGCTTCTACAATTCGTGGTTTTATTCACTGACTTGCTTCAAAACTAAATGTCTTGCCAGCTGGATGTGAAATTTACCTTCAAGAACAAATAAACGGCTAGCACAAAATCGTTTATTTTCTTAGCAAACTGTAGTCATTATAGTTGATTAGTGCTGAAGAAACGTACTTTCGATTTAGTTTAGGATACGTAAAAACAGAAGTTGAATGTTTAAAAGAACATTGGAAGACTAGTTTTGAAAAAAAGAGTTCTGCGTAGCGATGAAGGTGAATACGGGTTTGATCAACAAAGCTTATAGGGCATGCGTTTCGAGCGTCAGCCGTTCGTCGAGGCAGACTTCAAAGAGGGCTTTGATCACTTCACGGGAAGCCTGGGTCAAGAGTAGGTTAACGGTGCTGCTAAGATTACAGCACAGACGAAATTTATTAATATGTTCAGAATCTGATAACTTTACGTTTACGGATATCATTGTTTTGACATGGAAGGAAGAGAAACGCAGAAGAGAAGTAAGTCAGCGCTAGCAGAACATTATTGCCGAGTATTTCCTCCATAATGCTAATGCAAACAGCAAACTCGTTCGAGCTCTCACATAGGGCTAATGCTTGTTGCATCATCTCTACACCAAGATGAGATAAACATATCGTATCTACTTTTGTTGATGAAAAAAATAACTGTTTTCAAACCTAGTCTTCCAATCCTTAGCTAAACATAGTTAGGTTGGTTTTGTTATGAGGCACACTGGAGAGCTGCGCATGTCACACAACTTATACTTAGAGTGTGGTCACAAGACCACCGTTTATTTTATCCTTATCCACTTCCAAGTTGGCTTCAGCATTCCCGTTGGTGTACAGCGCTTGCGCATCCGGCTGCTTGTAACCCTGTTGTGAGGTACAGCAAACCAACGTACGGTGTTCGCCCGATACCTTTGCCAGTTCCTCGAGAGTGTCGGGTAAGCTCTTGTTCAACGTCTCTGGTAACAGGATTGCCAAGGCGCCCGCCGCTAGGCACAGAGCACCAATGATTATCATCGGGAGAGTAACATCCTTGTCACGGAGTTGTCCCTGCAGTGAATGAGTAGATATTAAATATATTTTGCAACAAGAGAATGTTTTGCGCTTAATAAACTTGTTTGTCACATCAAGACTAGCGTTGAGAAAGCACTAATTCTATTCGCACTGTGGGGAAGCTTAAAATTGCTTGCGCCATATCCATCCAATTCTCTTACGAAGGAACCGTCAACTCGGTAGAGCTTTAAATTCCTACAACTTCTTCAATAGATATTTAGAAAATAATCCGTTTTAATTTTATTTAGCTTGCGGTATTCAATCCATGTGACAACGTGCTTTAGAGTGACTGATTATAGTTTTACACGGTACTTTGGTAATATTAACGTTTTCATACTGCTTCGCTACCAACTAATTGTAGTTTGTTTTAAAGTGTAAGTTCATCATAGCAGTTTTCTACTACTTTTAAATCGATTGAAATATTTTATGACACCGACGAGAACCATCATTAAGTCAATTAGTAACCGTTTTTTTTTGTATTGCTCTAGTTAATTAGCACAGGACTTTTGGCATGGATATGATAGCGGTAATGATAATTTGTTTCTAGGTTGCTGGCTTTTTTGCCCTCCCTCTCCCCTCCCCATCCACTTTCCCTGCTCCTCGTCCATCCCCAAGATCTTACGAAAGATGCCGCCCCGAACAAGATTTTAAGTAAATGAAACTCCTTCCTCTGTTATGCAGGTCGTGAATTCAAACCCCACCGGGATCAGAGATTTTTTTCTCTTTCAGTCCGTGTGGGCTCATTTCCTATCTAGGGCTCACGCTCAGTAGGTATTGTTTGAGATAACCGTTAGAGCACTTTAACTTAAAAAAAACCTAAGGAGTTTGTTTTAGAAGAATTGAAGAATTTAGAAACATCAAATAACCTAACAAATATTAATCACATATCTTTAAAATTACCAAAGTGTCAGTATCACTGTAGAGTAAGAGACTGACCCACTTCACCGTTCATTTACAATAAGGTTGTTTTAAACGACTTTAGTAAAGTTAGTAGTAAACTCTAACCGCGGTACATACGTACAAAATAAAATGTTAATATCAAAATCTTGAAAACCTACAACACATTTTACCGAGCACAACACTCAACATACCGCCAGTACGATGTACGGTGACAAAATGGAGCCAATGCGCGCGCACATGGAGAACAACCCAATGGCCGTGTTCCTGCAGGTCAACACCAGTAACCGTTAAGACTTTTAGAAGCATTCGAATGATAAATAACTGCTATGGATAAGTCTTACATGCGCACACGTGGAGAACAACCAGATGGCCTTGTTCCTGCAGGTCAACACCATTAACCGTTAAGACTTTTAGAAGCATTCGAATGATAAATAACTGCTATGGATAAGTCTTACATGCGCACACGTGGAGA
>JAOBRG010109104.1:0-19729 GCA_027574985.1 Umimayanthus nakama | reverse complement strand
CCCCCCCCCCCAACCGGCCTTTATTGAGGGGGCCGATCATACTTGACAAAAATAATCTTTCGTGGTCAAAAGACGCGGTTTTTTGTTAAGAAACAAAATAAATAACTGGAATTCTGCCAAAAATCGAATAGATAACTGTTAAGTAAACATATCACTGACAAAAAAATCTTTCATCATCAAAAGACTGTGAGAGTCTTTGTTATTCTAAATTAAATCAAGTACTCGCAGTTCTGCTAAAATAAAAAAAAATCTTAAGTGAAAACTGTGTAGCAGTCTTATTGAATATACATAACAATTTATGGTGGAAACACTACGACTGTTTTGGTGCCAATCTGAATCAAGTTATAAAGATTCTGCTGCGAAATTAATCAAAACAATTTGTGAAGACGTTTCATCAAATATCTAGCAAAATGCTAGCATAACTATTTTTATGTTGATAAACCTTTTAGAAAATAAATAGCTGGAAATCCGGCCTACCTCGGGAATCTTAAGGCATGTCGAGCGGTTCCAATTAGACGTATACCCCACGTGGCATGTGATACAGCTGCTTTGGCCCGAAGTGTTCTTGAAAGTTCCCATTGGACACTTCACGCACTTCCAACAGCAGGGGCTGTCGCCCCGAACCGGATAGTGACCCATTGCACAGGCCGCGCTGCATTGGGAGACTGGCGCCTGACTACTCCAGCCGTTCCATTTCATTGACGCATTCCGCTGGATACGAAGTTCGCGGGAGCTCCAATCCCAGTAGCCGAGCGTCACGAATCGCTTCCCATGTTCTGATTGGCTGTCCGGTTGAAGACTTTTGATGATATAGTTGCCTAATGAATTTTGTTTAGGTGTCAGTGCTATGGTGTTATTATGGCTAACTTTCAACTTTAGACATACAGCTATTTCAATAAAGGTTGCCATAGTCAATAGTCCAATACTGGAACCGAAAGGAACTATGGGATCCAAGCAGCACAAATGATCTCACTGTTAGCATCGACTTTGCAAAATATGGAATGCAGGTTCATCGTATAATGCCACGGCTATGCAGTAACAACCTTCGCTGGCGCAATATTACTCATTATTAGTGTACCCAAGGTTCCTTTCGGTTCCAGTTTTGACTATTGACTATGACAACCTTTTTTGAAACAGTTGTATATGTCGGGATGTATTGTATGTATTTATATAGTTATTTGTATTTGTTTGTTTACACGTTTTTCCTTGCACAGCAATGAGAGCCAAACAAAAACATTGCATGTCCGTATCAAGGGATAACAAACAATTAACACACACAAGTACGCTCAAACAGACGCCTTCATAGACGCAACATACAGACAGACACAAACAAACAAACAAACACGCGTAAGGAATTAGACACATTTACATAAGCAGAAATAAATACATAAACACAGACTCAAACAGAAACCTTCGCAGACACAGGGAAAAACGCAGATACCTACGTGGACATAACCACACCTATTGAAACACAAACTGAGAGACATAGACACCTCTGTACACCAACACAGACACCTACAGAGACACAGACACCTATACATACGCAGACAAAGACATCGACACAGCTGCACACACCAGCAGACACAGGCGTAAACACTGCCAGACTCATGCAAAACATGAAGTTGCAGAAAATTAAGTTGGTGGATTATGAAAAGAAACAGACGGCCCCTTGATCATCTTCACCTCGCACAAAACTCTTTGAAGAGTCTTTCAGCTTTCAACTCTTCTGGTTTTAAGTAGATATGAAACTATAATAAATAAAAATAAAAGGTATTTTATCGTGAATAAAAAATTTTTCTGTGTTTTTGAAAACAGCTAAAAATTGTGTTTGTCCATTCTGAAGTTATTACTAGTTAGACTGAATCCAAGAAAAAGTTTGTTTAACACATTTAGCTGAGCATCAATCGAATGTTGTGTATTTGGACAGCTAACAAAACGTTTTGACAGCATATTGTTGTCAATTGACAGAATTTTAATGAAAAAAAGATTATGAAAAGTGAATTTAATCACAGGAATGTTGCTTTTTGTGTTTAATTCATTCAATCTGCACTGTTATCTAAGACGAAACTCATTATTTCATATCTGCCAATAAAAAACCTCTTAAAGCAATATCAATCTTACAATACTATATTTTAAGTTATTTAATTGGTTAAACTACTCGGCGGTATTGAAAAGGAAATTGCAGAGTGAGATTTAACTTAATGAATACCTTGTAAGTACACAAGAGCTCCGATCACGAATGATTCAAATAAAATGACAAAAACCTATAAGCCCATTTTTAACTCAAATTTCTTAAACGAAACGCGAAAAATGGTTAGTTTTCAATAGGAACTAAAAACAAAGCAATGGCATAAAACGCTTTCTTCACGAACTGGATACGTTTACTTTGTGTTACACAATCGGTCCAGCTTAGATTAAAAGGATATTAGCAAACAGTCCAAATCTCCAATGAGTGCAATTGCCACTGTTTGCGTTCACAACGCTTTGATTTTTTACAACCTAATTTAGAATTTGGTCCACGTTCGTATTTTGAACGAGCTTTGTAGCTCTTGGGCGAAACGTGGCTAAATAAATTATTGTTATTATTATTCATCGAACATTGAAAGCAGTTTTGTGTTAACTAAAAAGGAGTTTTCTCCCAATTGAACGACTACAAAACCTTGAATGCTAAATATTAAGTCTTCATTTGTTTATGTAAGATCTTTTCGGCAATCGTTTTCAATTAAAGCAGGAAGAATCCATTGTTAACTTTGACGAGAAAGGTGACAGGAAACTGATTTAAAATATTATTTTGCTTTTTTGTGAAAATCTTGATGACGTTTACAGTGAGTAGTAGAAATGGTTAACTCAGTGTTTCAGCACTTGAATAAACGTTATCTTTCAAATCTAGAGGAAAAGCTAATCTTTTTTTCAGTTTGTGTCTGTATTAAGTTCTGAACTTTAAATCCACAACAAAGGAAGTGCGTTTTCGCATGTTATCGAAAAATATGCCGGCTTGAGAAGAGTGCAACCAGAAATTACATCAGCAAGTGTTTCTTTTTACAAATGATGTAACAGATATTAAATTCTCAAAGAACTTTGCACTAAGTCTTTGCAAAGTGCTGTAAAAATATTTCAGATGAATGATCACTTCATGTGCTTCATGAATTAAATTCAATCAGCAAAACCTTTGGTAATGTCGTGGCTCAAAAAAGTGGCAGCTTTAAACTTTGGGTTTTAGGCTGATTTAAAACGCTCAGTTTAATCCTGAAAAATGAAATAAATTTTTCTCCATTTGTTATGTAAAATCTATGATATACTTTTAGGGCAGTGCAAACAGGTCTTAAAACAAGCTTTGTTTTACTTAGCGATTGCTGAGCTTGTTAATTAAAATGAACAGTTTTGCATATATTTAGAAACCTTGCAGTTTAAACATAAAACTCTATTTTGACAGCTGTTTAAAAGCTAATGCATTTGCCATCGTATTGGTAGTATGGCAAGGAAAATCGTTACAAAAAAAGACATTAAAGTATAAACTTATCTTTGCTTATGTTTCTTGTAAAAATGCCGTGGACTCATAATCACCAGCACTTTATGTGACATGGTGATGTTTAGGGTTTTGTTACTACTCTCTAAGAACACCAATGCTCAAACAGAAGCTCATCATAAAATGGTAAAAAGCAAAGAAAGAAAAGACACCTTACGCTTGTAAAATGATCCTTACCTTTTGTGTCTCCATTCTTGTCAAATTCGACTGGATACCCAAGATTCTTCGTAAAAGTTAAGTTCTTAATATATGCTAGAAGTTGGCTGGGGTTAACTCCTGTCCCGTTCAAAATCGTTGGACATTTTTCATTTCCCGACAAGCTGCTAATCTCTTGGCAGTTGAGCATGTTATGTAGTGCTAGCGCCACTGTGTACACAGCATCCATTACATTCGGGGCTTTGTTCAGTTGAAGATGCTCAGCGGTGGGTACGAAGTTACGGCCGTGTTTTGAACACTTAATAGATACCTTCTCCTCTGTTTGTTTTGGGACACTGGGGTTATCAGTTCTAACCGAGGTTTTATTATGACAGGAATAATAAGAGTTGGATCTATTATCAAACTGAGCTAAATTCCCATTGCCGCACAAAGTCAAGTTCTGGTCGAATTTGTCTTCGTTATTGAATTCACATCCAAAGTTTCCTTCCCAATAATCAGCAAACCAAGGGTTATGACTCGTATTAAATGGGGTTAACTTTGCCATATACCTTTCGAACTTCTCAATATTTCCCTTCCATGGTAGTACACCTAGCATTCCCCCGATGATATCGTCTTCAAAGGGCAATACATCACTTTTATCGCCCCATGCTTCAGTCCCTATCCAGGTCTTGCCCTTAAGACCAACCCTCTGGGCCTCTTCAATAACAGCTAAAGCGCTGGGCGTCTCGGAAAACAAAACTATGACATTTGCTTTCTTATCTGCTTTCAGTTTTTGCACAATTTCAGTTATTTTTGCTTTTGTTTGTGGAAGCCGAATATCAGAATGGAACAACTCATCAACCGAGATGCAGATGTTTCTGGATTTTATCGCTTTCTTGAATGCCTGAATCCCAATACGCCCATAGTCTTCATCTGTGGCAACGGTTGAAACGTAAGTCCAATTAAAATATGAAACCAAATCAGCCATCACCTCCGCTTGCATCAAGTCCGAGGGGATTGTCCTCAAAAAAGAAGGGAAGTAGAGCTTATCACTCAGTGAAGGACTTGTAGAAGAATAGCTAATTTGGGGAATGTTATCCACACCTAAGATGTATGACACAGTTCGAGAGATTTTTGATCCGGCCCCTCCAATTATCGCGGTAACTCTCCTACCGGATTTGGAACAGAAGCAACTGCCGTTTTCTGAGCTGTTCAGGACCTGATCTGCATTGTAGATGTAATCAAGTGTTGCGTTCATGGCGATGTGAGCGCTGTTACCAGAGTCCGAGATTACATAACCCAGTTTCTTGTTTGGAAGTATATGAGGGTTGTTGTTAATCTCGTTAATCGCATATAGCATCGCTTCCACCCACATCAAGCCGCTGAGGTTAATCTTGTAACAGTCCTTGCCGCCAAAGACCGATGACATGTATAAATAGCGGGAGTCTTTTCCTTCCTCGCACTTGCTTACGTTCTTTTCACTCACGTGTACCGGGAACAGGCCGCCGATGATGAAGTCCGCATCTAGCTCTGCAATTCGTCTGGGTAGATACACTTTCTCCTTTGAAATTGTTTGAGCATCGATGATAGCAGTGAATGTAACATGAAAAAGGAGATAAACAAGCGTTCGAAGCTTGGATGTTTGTCTTGCAATTCCCATTTGGTCGTCAAAATGTTCCTCTAGAAAGCATTCATTTCCTTGTCGATAGATTTTCTTTTTTGAGTTGCATCGCTTGTGAATGCCCTCAACTTGTAATTACTAGTTTTTCTCCGTTATTCTAAAAAACCGACAATATTTAACGCAAACAGATTAAAAGTTACGGATGATTAAACTTTCACTGAGTAATTACCTATTACAAAACACCAATGGACATAATCACGTGACAGTGACACATACATACTATATACATTTAACTTTGTGAATACCTTATATTATTACTCCTATGTGATTTTAAACAGTTAAATTTCCATAAAATTAACCTACTTAGCGTGCCTCAATGGGGCTTAAAAATCTGAAACAAACACAACCAACCAATCTAATTGCGAGGGTCAAACAACACCACTGGTTTTTAAAGCCTTATCATGGCTTTTAGTCATGATATTAAGAGACTGTCAATCACAAAATTGAATGCAACACCACTATAACATTTGTTTTTTTAACCTTGTGTAAGACAAACTGACTTCTGTTTCCTACAGAGATTGAAATAAAAGAAATGAGTTTGGATTTCAAAAAGGAGAATCAAAGCTTGCTACAAAGGGAGTTTTTGCTGCTCTGTGTGTGTTCTATTTTTCTAACAAAAAATGATTTCAAAGGTAATTTTAAAAGTGGTTACGAACAAACTGTTTTTCATGGCTTGTTTGTTAATAGCTTCAGCTGCTTGACAAACATACGCGTAAAAGTGGATGAGAGTGACGTTTGTCGATCCAGTTTTAGATGTAAACGACATCAAATATGAGATTTTGCTCTAGATTTGTTCTTAAACGAATTTTGTCCAAGATGAATTTTTAAACTCATTTTGTCAAGATTCATTCGTGAATTAATTTTGTCTAAGGTTCTTTCTTGAAGAAATTTAAAATGAAAACATTGAGCTTGTTGTCTACTCCATCTTTTGGTCACCGCAGTTATCTAACTAACAAAACTTCCGAATGTTTTTTTTTCTCTTTTTATAATTAAACATGTATAGTATATACATATATCTCCAATCGAAATTAATAAATTAACCATTGTTTTTGTTGAATTTTGACAAATTGACCCTCAAAGTGTTCTTTAGATTGCTCTTATTATCTGAAAACACATACGCGTAAATTGAAAATTGTTTTTTTATGCTTCGGGGCGCGATAGCTTGAGACTGAGTTTTCTTATAAGAAAGGACTCACCTGCAGTTCAGTTACTTCAACATTGTGAAGGTTAGCACTTTTTAAGAAACCCAAATCGTTGGCTAATCTTTAGTTGTCACTAATGATAGCAGTTGAACTAAACAAAAGTACACTTGAAACCACAATTAGTTTTTGTACCGCAGCCTTGTTTGAGAAGCATTCAGTGAAAAATGTCAAAATTAACACTTGATATTCTTTTGCCAGAACTGACTAAGTTTTGCAAATTGTTAACACAAACCTTGTAACTAATTCATGCCGATTTGGATTTTTTTTATATAAAAGATGATATAAAGTAGAAAGGAAACGATTAGAGGGAGAGATACTACTGGGTTTTGAAAGTTTATCTACAAAACATCATAAGAGTTTAAAGCTTTCACTATATCAAATGTCCAAACCTTTAAAGATATGTTTGACAAGAAAAGATTACAGCTGTTTCAATGGTCAAAACGTCTTTCAACTCATTTTGAATTCAATGTGCTCTCTATTGGAGAAACCGATAGTCTTTAATATTATCCAAATAAACTCTTCTTCATGCTGTATTTGAACGTAACGGTTAAAGTTGAGAGACAAATCGGTTTGTTAGTATCTGTAGAACTTAACTTATTAGCAACCACTTAGAGATTTGCAAACTAACAGCGTAACATAACCAAAAAGTCTTTTATTTTATTGGTCTTAATCAAACTACCTACGATCGAGTGTACATGTCCAAATTCTAGGGAAATACTCTGAGATGACATATAAAAGAAAATATAAACATTTATAACGACTGCGTTTTGTCACAAAAGCTGGAAAATAATCGATATAAAACAGCTAGGCAGTGCGTAATATTCTTATTTTGTAGTTTTCTCACACCCAACTTGTTCCATTAACACTCCGATTCAGGGCACGAAATACAAATATGATAGCACCTACCTTAATTCAGTTGGCAATCGTTTCAGAATCTTCGCCAGTGAACAATCGTTGAAACCAGCTGGCTGGTACTTCTAATATTTTTTATGAAATACTCATCAGTAGTTTTTTTTCTCCACAGTATTATTTTGACTTCATATGTAATATCTTGTTTGTACTTAATGAGTTTCAGAGGAAGTTGCTTTTCACATATATATAATAATATATGTGTATTTATTACTATTCCATTCAAGACTTTGGCAGGCAATTAAAATATTTTCTCGCAATTTCGTTACCGTAGGCACCAATGTGTCCTTGGCGAGTTCTTGCAAAGTTTCACTGACGAAGTATGAATAGATGAATGCTATGTCAAATTTATTGAATATATTCCAAAAAATATTCCACCTGCTGTCTAGCGTGCTCGATGAAAAATCTTCCTGTTTCAATTAGTTATTCCCACAGCACATTTCCCAAGGAGTTTCTTTGTGACTTTCGAAAGTATAACTACCAACAATTATTTTTAAAAACTTTGCTTGTAGTCTGGAAGCCCCGTCGCTTAATCAAAATAAAGGCTTCTTCATAACACTAATACCGTAAAAAATGGAAATTTATCAATACCAGATTAGAATACTTATTCAAAGTGTAAAATATAAACAGGAATTAAAAATGAAACCTTGGTGAGAAGATATAAATTACAAAAATAGTGATCACGAAATGTGTAAGCTGGTGTCCTGAAAGGTGGAAATAACATGAATCAGGCTGGACACGTAATTGAAAGTTGCCGAAAGCAAAAACCTTTTGCAAAAAGAGGGACTTTTAATGTCTTTAAACATTTCTTTGTTAATTGTGGAAGGTCATTTGCGTAATCTATGGTCGAAAAACAATTGCCACATTTTTGCTTTAATTGCAAAGTCAACATAATTTGGAGATGCTATCGTTCTGAGTACACATTGGCAGCTGCGATTATGACATGTCAGCAAAATTTGCTTGCAAAAAAAGGAAAAGAAAAAGTTTGTAAAAAGGCAGTGTGTATGTTGTATGTATATATGTTAAAGGTTTTCGGAGGAAACAATATCTAAAATTCAAATCCAAAAATGATTAATTATGACCGCTCATTGATTTAACATTACGATTAGATATGGATCAACCACCGAATTATTTTCCGTTAAACTGCAGGTGTCGCAAGAACTGACTCCACATCGATCTTTCCGCTTGCATTTTCAGCCAAATTCAAAGCAGATCACGAAGATCTTATTGTTTTTAGCTAAAGTTGAGAAATGTTTGATTCTCTAAGTAATAATAGGGATACTTAGCACACGTTTTTATGAAAAGGGCAAACTACGATAACGGTCTTGCGACTGTGTTTTCTGTTGTTCTCGATAGTACAGCAGTCCATTTTTTCTCTCTGAAACTTCATGTTTTCGGCCCTTCGAAAAAAAGTTTGTGCTGTGAAAGTCTTAGCGAGTGTAAGGGCATGAAATTTTCTTTTTTATCTGCAATCCTACCGTTTATCGTTACACGCATTTGTGCTAAATTTATCTAAAGACTCGTATTACTTCCACTCTCGCCTAGATGCAGCTTAGATGCCAACTTGAAAGCTCTGCTGTTATGGTCCCTGCAGCATTCTATACTATCTGTTTTACATCTTTATGCTATCCTAACTACTTCTAGACATGAAAGCGCATACTGTAACTTCCTTTTTAAGATTATGTTAAATAAATGAAGCTTGAACTTGATATAAAGAAAACGTTGACGTAATAAGGTAATCGAACGCTTGTCTTAAGTTCGCAAAAATGAAAAAGTTTTTTCTTCGTCGTCGTTCGTTTGGTTGTAGCCAGTAAAGGCGTACGTTAACGTTTGATGTCAGTCGAGAAGGCAGGTACAAAGATTACGTTGCCAACTTTACATACTATTAAGAAAACAATTTTTTGAGATAGACTAAGTGCCAAAAGAAGTTAAAGTTGTTATGAAGAAGACACACCTGTTGTTTAACAAAAGCACAATCTAATTAGTACTTTATGGGCTGGAAGAGTTAAGAGGATATATGAGTCAACACACCAATGGTTACTCTCACAGTTATGCAAATTTCAGGTGTCTTGCACAATTAGAACAGCCGAAAAACTTTTGTAGGAATCTAAATATAAGATGAAAACTTGTTGAAACAAATGGTTACAAACCCACTCTGATTGATAATCATGACTCAACGATTTTAATGCTTGCTTCTTGTGTACATTTTAGTTTGTTGTAGTTGAAGAGCTCAGTGCAAAAACGGCCTAAGTAACGGTTTTTGGTGACATTTTAAAATACTTGGAAATTTGGGCTTTTTTCACAACTATACTGTATTCTAGGCTATTGGTACATGGCAAGAACAGAATTGTTTTTACCCCAAGCAGAGATTACAGGATTTTCTCGGTATTTTAGGAAGATTTTCTTTCCCGGTCAAAAGTAAACCTGTGTCCTTTGGGTGGGAATTGCATTTGCATTGCAAGAATAACATGTTGGCTACCTAAAATGAGTCCTTTTACCACTGTAGCATTGCAGGAAGATAGATAATTTCGAGGTTTTGTGAAGGGTGGTCCAAAATCGTCACTTAGGCTGCTTTTGCACCGAACTCTTCAGGTGAACAACGCATATGTTGGAAGCGCCTAAAACACCATTTTAAATGAGATTCAAACGTCAAAAGTCATTTTCTCAACGCAGTGGATATTCATCTTCAAAAGTAAAGACGAGTTGAGATCAAACAGAGAAAAAACATTTGCTCAAACAGTGCATTGTAGTATTGTCTTTTTGTATTGGAGACCTAAGGACTTATAACATGGCGGTCACAACTCTTTCTATTTTATTTCCTAGTTGTCTTAAATTTTCGAAACACTGTACACAGTGACACAAAGCAGTCTCCCCTTCTTTAAGCAGGAACATATCATTTTTCATGGAGGGCAGTTCCTGTTGCATCTGTTTAGCTACCTGGCTTGGCTAGATGTCCTGGTTACCTAACTTGTTCATCTGACTTGTATACTTGATACTTTCACCTTGTTTGTTTACCTGACATAGTTACCTGACTTGTTTACATGACTTGGTTATCTGATTCGTTTACCTTATTTGGTTATCCGACTCGGTCACTGGACTTATTTACCTGACGCATTATACCGATTTGTTTACCTTGAATGTTTACCTGATTTTGTCACATGACTTATGTACCTGGCTTGTTAACATGACTTGTTTTCCAAACCTGGTTACCTGGCTAGACTAACTGACTTGGTTTTGTGATCCGGTTACGTGATTTTCTTAACTAGCCAGCTTGTTTACCTAACTTGTTTACCAGACTTGGCTACCTGACTTGGTTACCTGATTTTGCTGGCTGGAGTGACTACCGCAACCACTGAACTACCTCAACTACTAACCATTTTTATGTCTTTTTTGTTGCACTCATATTAGATTGCTTTAGACTTGCATTTGTAGCTGCATCCTTTAAATTTGTTTTAAATAGTTGGCACCTGCACTACACATGTACTCGCGTGTATATTGGGCAACCTTTGCGGATTATGGAATATAAACAAAAGTTTATCTGACCTGGCTTTCTATTTTGTTTACCTGAGTAACTTACCTGACTTGTTTAACTTGTTATTTACCTAACTTTTTCACATGGCTTGATTGCCTGGCTTGTTAACCTTGTAACCTGACTCTGTTACCTGGCTTAGTTACCTGATTTGCTTACCTAACATAAATACCTGGAATTCTTCTTGCGTGACTGGGCAACCATATACACTTACCTGTATAGTTTGCCCGACTTGTTTATCGGACTTGTTTGCATCGCTTGGCAGCCTAATTTATTTACCTGACTAGTTTACCGGGCTTGGTTAACTGACTTGTTTGCATGTTTTAACAACCTAATTTATTTACCTGACTGGATTTTCTGACTTGTTTACCGGACTTGTTAAATGACTTGGCAACGTAACATATTTACCTGACTAGGTTTTCCGACCTGTTTACCTGATTTGTTTGCGTGACTTGGCAACCTTATATATTTAACTGACTAGATTTTTGGACTTGTTTACCTGACTTGTTTGCATGATTTGGCAACCTTATGTATTTACCTGACAAGTTTACCCGACTTCTTTACCTGACCTCTTTGCGTGACTTGGCAACCTTAAATGCCTCCATTTCTAGATTTCCTGACTTGTTGACCTGACTTCTTTGCATGTCTTGGCAACCTTAAGTACAAATTACCTGACAAGTTTACTTCACTCGTTTAACTGACTTTTTTACCTAACTTGCTAACCTGACTTGGTTTTCGGGATTTGTTGTCTGGCTTGGTCATTTTTGAGATGAGTTAAAATTGAATGATCTGTTGTAGAGAAGACTTCTTTCTTTGTGTGGCTTTAGTAATAACTTCTAAAGGACAACCAATGCAAAAACACAGGTCTTCTTTAATTTAAACGAAGTATACCTTGTAAGTCCTAACGCGTTTTTTCATCTTTTATTTGAAGTTATTCCTATTATAATTTTGGTTTATTTTTAAAAAAAGTTGATCTCAACGTTTTTTGCTGTTAAGTTTGGCATATACCCGTTACGTCAGAGCGACTTCAACCGTAAATAAGCACAATTTCATGTTTGTTTAATCAAACCAACCAAAACAGGATTATATCTGTACGTTTATTCACAAATATCTCCTTCTCTTATTATACTGAGTATCAATAATTACCATATTTATCATATTTTAAAATCTTTTCAAAGTTATCTAAAATGTGACACAAGATTCTTCCAAACGTTTTGTAGAAAATACTTGAAGGCAAAACAAAAGACTTTAGAAATACATTCTTATTCATGTACTTTTTTTAGCTAACTAGCTCTTAGTTAAACGTGAAATTTAACGAAAAAACCAAGTGTAATGTATTCTTGGTTAACTCTCAATCTCCAGGGACTTAAACGACAATGGATAAGGCAGTATTGCCGGTGTACACAACAAAAGAATGTAATTTCAACTCTATTGTTGTTGTACGCCAATAAGGCGGCTATGACGTCACATGCAAACCAAGAATTGGCGCTTTTGCGAGTAGATATGTTATAAGCAATTGCAAAGGCCAACAATGAATAAAGATGACATGAAACTTTTAGTCAAACACATCAATGATTTCTAACTGAGAGAAAAGAACAATGTTCTGTTTCTGTCAATAAAAGATTAATCAAAGGTAAAAAGCACCAAATACTTCTACAATATTTCTTTGATTCAGATCTTAGAGCAGATTCCAATTCTAAGATGTTTCAGTATCAATATAACATTTTGGTACAATTTTATTGTTGTCGTATTTTCTCAATCAAATACAACCCTCTTAAATAAACGCTTCAAAACTATAAATTCATAGATAAGAGGAAGCCTACTTGAAATAATATTATCAAGGAATGGTTATTTAACAATTATTCTAAGAGACAGCACTGAATATTAGCTGATAAATAACAGATGAGCGCGGAGCTATAATCAGCTAATATTCAGAAGGTCGAGTAGAATAATTGTTTTATTAAATAAAGTTTTATTTAATACAACAACAAATTGTTTTTCACCGGCAAATATATATTTGAAAATAAATTTTGTATCTAAGAAACCGCAGCCTCAAAAATAACTTCCGTTTCGGTTAAACCAATTGTTACAAGAAAGCCTCACAAAATGCGATTTCCAAATATGGTTAATCATTAGAATATGAGCTGATAACCGGTGACCACCGAACCAATCAAATTGCTTGAAATCGCATAACCATTGGACTATATTTAATGATTCTAAATATATTTTGTTGTCGTGGTCTTTCCATTGAACAAGCGCTGAACTTTACAAATGATGAGTTTCCTAACCTTAAATCATTAAGCTAACGTTACAATCTAACAACACAGTTAAAGCGGGTGCAAACTTTTAGTTGTTTCAGCTTATTATGTGCTACATAACGGGTGCACAACTTTAGTTGCCATTTTAAGTATTTGAGATAAACAGCTTCTCTCAACTAAACATCACTTTCAAGAAGAGGCCTCCCAATTCCCCCCCCCCCGCCCCCCACCTCGCTTCTCTTCCTTCCCTCACAGAAAGTGATAGTGTAACTGTTAAAGTAAATTTTGTGAAAAAACGCTTTTTTGATACGAAACGTGAGGAAGACGCTCATTAGTACCAATGTTAGATTGGGTACAGCTTCAGTAATGCTTGGTTTCAGTATTTAAACGAGATACTCATTCCTAGATATGTCGGTGTCAATGTAATGTTTTGGTACAATTTCCAGCTCACCACCTTCGACCTCATGTACGCTGCTTCTCTCTTCCTCAGTCTCATGTTCGTACATATCGGCTACATGCGTACATGCGTTCGTACATGCGTCGTCAACAGTCTGTAGCTCGCCCGCGTCTTCGCTTGACTCGCTTTCATGCAGAGGCTCCAGGTTAAACCTCTCCTGAAGATTTGAAAGATTCGATCTTGAGCGAGCTTTGCCGTTTGCATGCAGGGAAATGTCCGTAGCATATGCATGCATGTTCTGGCTGTTCTGATCTAGCGCGCATGCGTTACCTTCTCTAAAGTTCTCTCTTGGATGTTTCAAATTACGATTTCCTAATGAGGGAACTTCTGGTGAGCTTTCCACGCAGATTTCGTTGCTCTTTTTTCTGGGTACGGAAATGTTTCTTTCCGCTCTGAAAATTATAATATACAATTTTGGGATGAATACACAACCCATACAGGAGAAGGCGGCAATAAAAGACGTAAAAGTCACTACAAGAACCTTACTGATTCCCCCAACGTAGCGATAGGTCGGGAAAAAAGCAATAACGATAATACACAGCGCTATTGTTGCAAAACTGATAAACTTAGCTTCATTGAAGTTGTCTGGCAGATTTCTTTCTCTGAATGCTATTAAGGTGGCAGCAACAAGTACAATAATAGGGAAGACAGTTGCTAGGACACGGAGGATGGGATAGTCTTTCTTGCACTCCAACAAACGCGCATCATCAAACACATTGACGTAATGTGCCTGAGAAGTGTTCATACTCTGCCACAGTGCGATCAAGATGCCTTGTACTAGCAATAGAGAAAATACAGTCACCAGCTGGGCATATACTATGGGGGCTCCTGCTTTGATGCTGGAAACCGCTGAACTGAACCAGCGATTTGCTTGTCGAGTTTTTGTTAGAAAAAATACAGAGTATAGCATCTGCAGAAACTCAAATAGAGAGTTGAGCGCTGCACAGGAACTATCTGATGGTATGTTGAACGCGTAACCAATGGAAAAGAGGAAGGAAATGTACAATGTCGCGAAAAAAGTACACAACAACACGGGGCTTGAATCGTGAACAACTGGAGTGCTGCGGTTGCGGGCAAATATTACGGCTATTGTTGTTGTCAATACCAACCCAAGGCAGCTTATGACAATAATCGATACCCCGGCCGGGTTTGAATACCGTAGGTACACTATCGCTCGTAATAGGCACCGCGTCCGGGCTTCGTTAGCATAGTATGTATCGTTACACTTTGTGCACGTGTTAGCTCCCTTTACACTGCTAACGCTCCCTTTCTCACAACGCTGGCAGTTCCAGCAGCACTCAGACTGCCCAACAACTCGCTCACCCGGCTGACATTCTCGGAAACATCTCGACTCTGGTCTCTTCCCAGAGCTCCAAGCGATTAACGTTTTGTTAATTGTAAACTCTGTTCTGTATTCACTCCTTATCCAGTTTCCAATTTCTACATAGTACATGCTCCCAGACACCGTTTCTTGTAAGTTACGAATAGTGTACTCGCTGAATGTTTTCTCTCCGTTTTTGTTGAATTTTATGGGCGTGCCAAAGACGCCTTCAAAAGTCGTGTTCTTTATTGACATTAGAAGCTTCTCTGGCTCTACCAAAGAACGCACTCCAGGGCAATAACTTGCGTTATTGAACCCTTTACAGGAAAATATGTCTCTAAATCCGTGCGCCACTGCGAAAACAGCGTCTATAACATTTCCAGCGTTTTCACTCGTTGTAGAAGTAAGTTGAACTCCCTGATGTAGCGTTTCCAAAGAACTGCAAAGACGCCTAGATCTCAAAATTGAAACTGCATCATTACTTTTTCTAGTTATTTCACAGCCAAGCTCTCGACGAAAGTATTTTTCTAACCAAGTGTTTCCCCTTATCTTCTCGACGGTCAGGTTTCTTATGTAACTGTCAAACTTCGGAATTCTCCTTGATGCCGAAGCAAATGTAAAAATCCTATTCAAAAGCTGCCTGGAAACGTTCAGTTTTGATGCCTTAGTTCCCCATGCATCGCTCGTAATCCATATTCTATCAGTTATATTCTGTTCTTGAGCTTCTTCTAAGAGTCTTTTCCCCTGTTCGAGATAACTAAAAATAACAAGAACCTTTGCTCGAGTTGCTTTTTTTACTTTTTTCAGGGCGCTATAGATGAGTTGCTTAGAGTTTTCGGCTGTAAAGTTAATGTACTCATCGCTCGGAACGCACACTCCGAGTTTTCTTGCTTCCGCTTTGAAAGCTGCAGCTCCCATTTTGCCGTAGTCATCGTCGCTTGCGATGAGATAGACATAGTTCCAATGAAAATACTGAACAAAATCCGCCATCGCTTTAGCTTGAAAATCGTCCGAAGGAATGGTTCGAAGAAAACTTTTGTACCGACTCTTGTCGCTCAAAATACGACTGGTCGATGCGTAGCTAATCAGAGGAATACTGTACAAGCTGAGTAGACTAGCAACAGGAATAGCAATCCATGATATAGCAGGGCCGATAACGGCTGATATTTTTCCCTCAGCCATACGTTCGCCCCTTCGACAAACATTTTCTTCTGGCCTACATACAGAGTTAGGCCGATGCTTAGAGACAATTATAATTGCTTGATTCATAGCAGTTGGAATATTAACACAAGTATTATCAATTTTGTAGCCCAGCTTCGCTCCAAACAAAAGACCAGATCTGTTGATTTCTTCGACAGCGTACATCATTGCTACCATCCAAATTAAACCATCTTCTACGTCAAGACGTTCACATTTTCCATTGTCGCGATACGTAAGCGGTAAAAGTCCCTGGAGCATGATGTCCCCGCTTTGATAGGCCGATGGTCCGCCATAATTAGATGTAGTTCCGCTTTTAAAGCAGCTTGAAAGCAACACAACGAAAACTGCCAGCAGAAAGTTTCCAACCATTCTCAAAATCTACAAGTCACTCCGTTTCAGAAAATGGATGTAGTTGGATTTTTTTCTAGATGTTCTATGGCATCCGGCATTCTTTAGATTACGAATGTTCTAACGATGTGATCGTACTTTCGGTTTTGTTTCTTCAGTTCCTGCATGTTTTTTCAGAACACTCGAATTACTGAAGCAAGTCGTTTAATGACACAGTGACATGACATACTGTGAAAAAAGCTGTCAAAGCTACATAATTAATTATTCTGAGTGTTGCTCAAAACACCAAATAATTTTGCGTGGGTAACTTTAAAAGGAAACTTTAAGTATAAAGATTTGTTTGGAGTTTTTTGTTGCTAAAAACCCGAATATGCTTTTTTGCAGATCCTAACAAGTTCTATTCACCTGTAACAGATTCTTGTTTGAATATGCATAACAGATGATAAAACTAATAACTTTCCGTCAGAACATTGATCAGCTTTTGAGCTAAACAAATAGCAACGAAAAACTCTCCAATATTTTCTATACGATTGATAAGACCAAATATCCCAGACAAACAAGAACGAAATGAATGGCTGGTTTTTCAAAACTATTTTGTTCCATAACAAAATTCGGATTTCGGCGACATGCTTTTGTTTTTGAATCGTCTTGTTTATAATTAAGAACCAATCGTTAATGCGTTTCTCAGGAAGTTGAATCTTTAGACACAATTATCACGAATGGTTCTTTTTCTCGACTGATAAAATAAATGATAATTTGGCTTAGTTTTATAAAGGACACACATTTTTGTGAAAGCTGTTAAGTTTTGTTGTAAGGTACTTTACACAAACTTAAATTTCCAACTACAAAAATGGCCTTTTTACGACCTTACTAACAGAAAGTATAATTAATTTTACTTCAAACTCAAAGATATGAGCTTTTAAAAAGGTGAACGATGATTTGTAGGTCAAAACAAATTGTTGAAACTTTGCGTCAGATAGATGCAAACAAAACCTACCTGGATACATCGCGCGGGGGTGGGGTGTAGAGTGGGGTGGTAGATATTTTCCCCTCAAGGGTATGGTTTGCTGGCCAATTTGGTTCGGAAAAAAAGTAGACATTTTGCCTGAGTTGTCGGGAAAGGGGAGCAGTCTCCTGAAAATCTGTTGGTCGTATTTTTTTCTTTATTTGCTAAAAAAATTACTGTCGCAGTTTTAAAACAGAAGAGCTTGAAACCACGATGTCTTTTAACTGTTTTAAGTTTGTGCGTATTTTGTTTGGTTTTTGTGTCTGAAATAGGGTCAGGAAAGGAAGGTTTTGGTGGCCAACATGTAGTAGAATTTTGGGTTTATATAAATTTTAGGCAAGTTCAAAACTATTTTTTGAAGTTAACATTTTTAAATATCAAAATGGACGGATGTCAAATCGTATGCTATCCGAGAGATTGCACATGCTCGCTCAGTTGGAGTGTTTGTTACGTTCTGTTAACTTTTTCCTACTTTTAAGTATCAACTCCAACTCCTCTAAAAACCACCCAAATCTACCGTGTTGCGCTCCCCCAAGTTATAACCATAATCAGGTCATTAGAAAAACTGTGGTTGACACACAACCCGTGTTTTGCTTATCTTCTATTCTGCAACCTACGAAGTGACGATTTTCAACATAAATCTCGCAGGAAATTAAGAAAAGCTTTTATGATCAACAGACTTTCTGTGAAAAACTTTTCTTCTCTAAAATCTTTTCAACATTACCGCATAAACTCGACTCATTGCCGCGGCGCTTATTAAAAATTCCCTTTTATTTCTTTGTGGCGTTCATTCCAGGGTGTCGTTTACGTTTTGTATTTTTGAGTTCCTATCAATTTATTGCAAGCGAGGCTGAGGCCCCGTCCACTCGTATCCGGATGTTTTTGAATCTGCAACTTTTTCTTTCCGAATTTGCCTTTCGTCCATACGTATCCGGTGAGTTAGCAAGTAAATCCGGATACTTTTGGATCCGACGACGTGGCAAAGTCGGGTCTGGTTTTTATCGCGTGATTATTCAACATGGCCGCCGGGCGGAGTATTGTCACGTCCATTCTTCTTGCAATTGTTTCAAGCCTGGTAGACTTGGCTATTTTTGCTATTCAGTTCAGTTAATTATTACAAACGACGATTCGATATTCAGTCTTAATGAAGGAGTCTGCCTTTCATTTATCATTTCTCTTCGGTTTCTGTCCCAAATAGACAAGATGTGAATTACCCAAGTACTAATTATAAGCGAAAAGTTTTACAGTAACAAATTAGCATATTACGCTAGGTGCGATACTTTGCGCATGCTCAGTTGTTCACAGAGGAATATCGGGCACTATGGAAGGGCGAATTCGATTCGACTACGCTGACAGGGGTTTTAATAAATCAGCAACAAAAATATACCGGACTCAAAAATTTCCGGAAACGTGTGGACGGTGCTTGAACGTTTCAAATTTCTCTTCTTTTAAATTTTCGTCAGTCCTCAGTTTGAATAAAGTTAAGAAAATTCTTTAGCATGAGAAAATCGAATTGTTGTTGTTTATAAATTGAAGTTGTTTTCACATTTTGAGAACTTGTATTTTATTGTAAGTAAATGTAAATCGATAAGGGTAAATATTCGGCATTTGTTCGAGGGCAGTGTTTACTAATATTCTTACTCTTAAGTGTAGCGTTTTTTCGCGGGTGGCATTTTATTAAATTAACACGGTAAGTGCAACCATATCTTGACCAAACTGACCGTTTCCTTAAATGCGAGACAGAACCGTATAAAAATTGAGGGAGTACCTTAAAATCAATTTTGCCTGGGCTTTTCTTAACATTCACAGCCTGGCGGAAATAGCAGATTCTCCCTCTCCTCCCACCTCACCGTAATTTTTTTGGCCGTATTTTGTTAATAGAGTTACAAAATAGCTATAGCTCTGCGATGATACAAACTGTTACTAAAGTGCAGAATGATGTGGGTAAGATGTCACAAGTTGTCATTTTTTGGTTTGTGTGTGTGCTATTCATTTTACCTAACTCAATACCTGTTAAAACATATATATTTGTTATTAACCCTCGGAAGTCGAAGCCATTTACTGTTACAAGTTGGCCCAAGGGGGGGTCATTTGGACCCCCCATAGATTTTCGAAACGGTTGCACATAAAATATCATGCTTTTGCATGGAAGTAGCT
>JAOBRG010108993.1:0-19730 GCA_027574985.1 Umimayanthus nakama | reverse complement strand
CCCCCCCCCCCCCCCCCCAATAGAGAAAAAGTGCATAGTTTCATTAAAAAAATGAGGTCAATGGAAACCGTTCCTTTTGGGTTTCTGCATCATTGTGCATCTCATTAGTGCTGAAAATATTGTTTTAAGAGCTGAAAGTATTATCTTGATCACAAGAGCCAGAGCTCTTGAGGAAGAGAGAGACAGTTTTCTAACTGCACTGATACTCATCAACTGAACCTTGCAAGAAGAAGCTTTCTCAAAGACCGCTTCAAAGAGTCCTGCACAGGACAAAACGTCTTCAATCGCCAAACCTGAACAACATGAATATGCAAAAGTGCTCACTTCAGAAAAATACGAGGGATCCAAAAGAAAGAAACCATTACCATCCCAGACGATGATCTTAGTCCATTAGACTCACGTTCTACAACTACAAGTAAAACAACTACTAATACTACAGTAATTCTTGGAGATTCCATCGTCCAAAATTTGCAAGGCTATATACTAGGCAAAGAAACAAGCCAGCGTGTGGTTGTCAGTCTTTTAGAGGGGCAACAATTCAAGATATGGTATCGTATGCCCAGCCAACAATAGAAAAGCGCCCAGACAGAGTATACCTTCATATCGGTACCATCGAGTTAAAATCAAACAATCCGGATGTCGTCGCTGACAATATTAGAAAACTAGCCCAAAGAGTGTAAGGTTCCTGTGGTGATGAAATTAGTATCAGTGAATTACCTTAAGAAACGTATCGTCCAAGGATGCCGCTAAACAAGTCAACAATCATCTTGCAGATTACTACAAACAGAGCGATCGCGTCGGAATTAAATACACCATCAAAACATCTCGACTAAATTCCTGAACAGAGTTTGTTACATCTTACTAACTCTGGTAACGAACTCTTATGTAAGAATTTTGTTAAGCACTTATAGAATTGATCTAGCGCCGTGAATGTGGTATTTATCAATAAGTCCACCATTTACTCTGCTACAAATGCTTATATGTCGCGATCGACGGAATCAAATATTGATAAATGCATTCCATTAAAAAGTGGACTTAAAATGGCTTCTCTAAATATTCACCAGTTCTCTGCGCACATTGATGAAGTTAGAATTTTGCGTTCTGATAAATGCTTAGATATTGTTGCTATTCAAGAAACTAAGTTAAGGTTACCGTTCACCTTGAGCGGTGTTTTCAGTTTTTCGTATGTAACTTCATTAATACGCATTGGTTACCCACAAACCTATACATCAATGGAAAGCTTATTAAATTATCTAGGTGATGATAAAAATATTTTTAAAAATGTTTTGTTTGTAAACGAATACAAACTTCATAATTTAAACTAGCTCTTTCACTTTTAGATGCCAATGCGGCTGTCAGCTTCAATTTACGCCATTTGTATTTTGTTTATCAGTTTTAGTACCATTTGCTCTCTAATTCCGTCCTAGCGATTTTTGATTGAAATCGTCTTAAATTTTCTGCAGGCTTTTGAAGAAAATTCCCAATTTGCAGCATACAAAACTGCACTGTTTGAGTCATAAAAAAATATTTGAGCGGAATTTCGAAATTCGCCCGGACGGTGTTCATCTTCAGCTATTATTTTATAAGCTTGCCAAGTTTGACGGCATGAGGTGATGAGGTTAAAAATTGAGGAAGCATTGAACCTTTGCATTGTCGTAGTTTTAGCTAAAACATGTTTCAAGAAACTCACTCCTAAAG
Source organism: Umimayanthus nakama (assembly GCA_027574985.1). Taxonomy (NCBI): domain Eukaryota; kingdom Metazoa; phylum Cnidaria; class Anthozoa; order Zoantharia; family Parazoanthidae; genus Umimayanthus; species Umimayanthus nakama. The sequence continues at coordinate 18,032 of JAOBRG010108993.1, read as the reverse complement.
TACGCCGCACGTCATACAATTTCACTTCCGATAAAACCTCTCGTTCCTCATATCTCGGAAACTATTAGACGTATTGAAAAACAATTTTTGTTACTAAGAGTTCATTTAATGTATATTTATATTCTGCAAAAATCTCAATTTCGATGTTTTGATCCGTTCCAACATGAACGGTAACCTTAAGTGCGTCTGATAACAACAATGATTACTTTATTTGTGGCTACGAATTAGTTTGAAGGGACAGACTATCTGATGGTGGTAGAGGTATCTGTTTTACATAAAATCAACAAATAATTTCAATATACGCACTGGCTTGAACATAAACAAACTCGAGAATTTATGCATCGAAATTAAAAAACCAAACACAAAACCACTCACTGTTGTAAATTGGCACCGGCCCCCCAAACTCTGCAGTAATCTTATGTACGCTTTTAGAAGATCTTATTGGTCGTCTCGACCTATAATAAGTTTAGAATTTTTCTTAATTGGAGTTATGAATGTTGACGTGGCCTCTACCAAATACGACGATATTCGTCAGCTTACTAGTGTATGCTCTTACTTTACAATAAGTATTTACAAAAACACATGTGTAAGCATGTTCTTTTCTTTAAAACACCTGTAACTCTAAACCCCAATGACTTGAAGAAGTTTTCAATTCCAGTTAACATTTTCGAAATTTTTGACAAAGACACTGTTTCTGATATCCAAGCTTCGCTATACCGCTGCCTCTAGCTGCTAGGTCATAAATAATCACACACCCTACGAGCGAGATCTCTAATGCCCCCATGTTTTCATTGGGATGAGAGACCTCTGCTTGCAGTATAGTAAATTAAACACAAAGTAGTCTGTGCAGAAAATGGGTAAATAATCTGTCTAATGGTGCGGGACGAGATTGGGTGGAACTGGCTGCGAAACGTTTTTGACATATTTGTGTATCTTCAATATTGTATTTATTAAATTTTTATATATAGGTGGGGTTGGGTTGGTACGGGACGAGACTGGGTAGAACTGACTACGAAACGTTTTTAACATATTTGTATATCTTCAATATTGTATTCATTAGATTTTTATATATAGGAGGGCCACTAGTTTATCAGTTTTGTTATTGTTAAGTGTCACCCTCATTAAATAAAGTTATTATTATTATTATTATTATTATAATCCCATGTTTAACCCCATAAAACCGCTATAAAAAGAAATGTAAATCTTTTGAAAAAACAAGAGGAACTGACCGATAAATAAATGTAAAAGTTTATTATATCCTTTACCTTTTATATTGTGCTCCAGATACATTCTATTGAGCACTCTAAAAGATTGGGTGGAGAGTCTATCAGAGAAACGTTCACTATTTGCATTAGGCATCGCTCCTGCTTGCAGTTTGATCACTCTGGTGACTCCACAATGGAATCCTACAAAGTGTTATCGTACATGTATCGTGTGCCCAAGTTCACGAGCTGCCATAATGCCATCATGGTGGTAACCGGGAGGGCACATTGTTCTATGCATTTATATCCTTTAACAAGATGTCTTCAAAAAGTCACAAAAATTTTAACACAAAATTTTAGTATTTTCTTACATCGCTCAGAGAAAAGTCACAGCTGCCAACGTACAATTGACCTATCTTATGGATAAAATTAATACGTGAGGCTTCCCTAAAACAATCGGTTCTTCAGTTTCTGCGTAGGCGAGCAGCAAAATGAGTGGTTATCACTAGAGTTGACGTAAGGTAATTATTTTTCACTGTCAGGTTTGGTAGAAAGAAATTGATGTTTCGTGAGTAGCCTTTCAATTGGTTTCAAAAGTAATTTTCAGTGACTTGCTTTTACGATAAGCTAACGCTCAACACGCTGTCCAAGTCAAGTTTAGTTGATCATGTCAAACCTTGCATCATTTTAATGTAGACCAATATCACCTTGGTCGTTTTTCGTTTTCAATATGTACCATTATACTGCTTGTCGATGACCAATAAAGTAACGAATGCACGTTTAATAATTGCATGTTCTATCTCTCGCTGTCTTTAGATTGTAAACAAATATTGACTCGTCAAATGTAACAGCTTGTGCTTGAAGCCAAAACGAAAACTTGAACGGCTTTATGATGTTGTATTGTGTTCTCTTTCTTTCAAGTTTTGGAGGTAGCTTTTGACGTTTCCTTAAACAGGATGTTTAAAGTTACAAAAATTGATATCGTATAGTTTTCTTATCTACATTTGGCGTTGTATCTGTTTAAAGACGAATCAAAAACTCCATCAAGAGAAACTGATATTCCACAGCAAAAGCACATATAAATTATACCAGTGTCATCAAGTTTTCTTGGAAATTGTTAATAAGACCTAATTTGTTTTTGTTAATTGCTGTCGAAAGCAAACTTACCAAATACGTAGTTTTGTGCATGTCTTAAATAAAGTTCTCCGTATATATTCTTAAATGAGTATTAGAAAAAAACATCCGAGCTTTGTTTTTACAATTTTTTTCTTCTGAGTGTTTGACCTTTTGTCTATTTATGAAAACTAAGTTAGACGATGCTCTACTTTCCGATATATTTTAGAAAAAAGATAACTGAATGTCCAAAGGTTCCATTGAAATTCCAAAGTAAGAACGTTTACAAAGCCAAAAATATGTGTCAAATACACTTGAAACTATGGATTTCCAAGTCATCGTTCATTGGTTCAGGATATAACTACAAATATGCATATGTACATAGTCAAGATAAACTGAAAACACGGGATTATTTAATTTGTTTTTTTTTTGTAAGAGTGGCTTGTGTCTGGAACGAGAAAGGACGTGGGAGAAACGCCGGCACTCGCTCTGTCTGAGACCAACATTTATGGAGCCACAATAAAGAACTTCGGCCGTTTGGTGCTTGAAAATGTCCAAAAACGGAAAATGTTATTCTGTGTAAACGCAGCTTTGATGTAGTGCCGTTTACACACGTATTCTCAACCGGCATGGAATGCCCCCCTCCTGTTTGCGCTTTCTTCATCCTAGGCATTTTAGGTAAGTGTACTGAAATGAAAAATTCTCTGCAAGCTTTGAGCTGTAATATTGCGGGCTCTTATTTGTTATACAAGCTGGTAAATGGTTCAAAAATAGTTCTTAAAGGCTTATGTCTTTGCCGTGTACTTCAAAACAGATATATTTCGTTTTAGTGATAAGGTCAGTATTTTAAGAGAGCAGCTAGACTATAAAATTTAGTTCACTTCTTTTTTCGATTTCTTTGCAACCTATAAATAAGCTTTTAAAAGAGTGTTGATTTTTTCTGTGGAACTTGAGTTCGATCAAACAAACTTACCTTGCATGAATGACTGCATACACGTACTCTTTTACTAGATTTCACAACTCTGAAAAAGTTTTAGATATGAATAAATTGTTTTAATTAACGCTTCTTTAAAAGATTAAGTAGCTTCGTGGAGCAATACTTTTAAGTTCACCAACTTTGAAAACAAAGAAGAAATATTTTGCTTGCCTTTGTCTAAAAATCCCGCGTCGTTTTCATTGGGGATGACAACAACAGTTCCGTAACTGCAATTGTTTGCCACGAGAAACACAGCACTCTACCAGCCTTGAATTGCTCTGAAGTTATGAAAGTATTAGGCTGTTTTTACTAGACCACTTACCAAAAAGCAAAAAAATATATTGCCTGAATAATGCGGTGTCTTTTGAAAACTGGACTTTCAAATTAAGACAAGATATCAGAAAGAAAACTTATTGTGCATGTGTTTTCAAACATTTACGCAAAACCGACCAATGTATGAACAAATCTAGGCATCTCGATAATAAAGCTCTTTTCTTGTTCGCCTAGATCTCCAGGGAAACAAAAATTCCCTTAGCAGTAAAACTTGGTTTTCTAACTCCATTAAATCAGCAGTTTGCAGGTGTGTTTGCCTTCGCGAATTTGTTTCCGATAGAAATGAGTTGGAAACCCGAAATCAATTTTTTTCGTAAAAATTGTAGAAAATCTAGCAGAACTAAACTTCCTTTTTTCTGATTACATGGTCCATATTTTTTTTCTTCCTTAAACAATGAAGTCTTTTTCCCGTTTTTTTTCATTATCCAGACCTTTAGAAAACACATAATTGCCAGTGTATCTTTTGCTAAACAAACAGAGATAACTTTTTCTCTTGTTGTAGAACCTTGCATTACCGCCTTGATAACTTTATCTGGCTGTCTGCTGCAAAGTAGGAGGGATAAAGCTTTTAGAAAGTATGGAAATTTAAAAATAAACAAATGAAGCAATTTTCTTTGACTGTTCTTTCCGGTTGCTGTTATCTTGAAGATTAAACTATTCCTGACACTGGCAGCTTAAATCAGAAAGTATTTCAGCGACAAAAACTCTGTTAATGTTTTTGTGCTGTTAGTTCTGTCAAACTGTCTGCAAGCACAAACAATCTGCCTTCCTTTCTGCCGCGAGAAGTTAATGTTAAACTTTCAAGCCAATGCCGACAGCTAACACTTTTTCAATATTTTCTTGCGCTATTGTACTGCCGGTGATCAATTCGTCTTTCTTTGGTGACAAGTTCTTCTTTATAGAATAAGCCATTTTTATTTATGTTAATCAACAGAATGTTCATATTCAATAAGTTCTCTTTATAAATTCCGCATATTTCTAAAAATTCTTTGTAAATAAAACAGTCTTCAGGAAATTGCCTGTATTTGAAAAAAAACAGTTAAAATTTTTGACAGTATTTTTTAGAAAACTCTCTGTTTTCCTCACAATTACAGCGATACAAATTTCATAAAATCTTTGGTTAGGCAACACCAACGCAGCTGGGGAATTTGCTTTGTGTCAAGAATCAAAAGTTTCATTACATTTTCACGGCGCTTTAAATTGTCAATTGATATTAAAATATAATGTTAAATAGCTTAAAAGCTATTCTTCGGATTATTTCTTCTCTCTGTTGGAGACTCCCGAACTTGTTCAGCTCCTCTTTAGTATTCGTTTCGCATGACCTTGCGAAAAGGCTCAAATTCAAAGGAAGCCGAATTTAAAGTATTTTTAAAATACTTCGGAAGTGAGTAAAATATCTTAAGCAAAAGATGATATATTTTGACCAAATGGAAGTTTCTAATCTGTTTTAAAACTCTTTTTTGTGTGTTTGTTAGCCTGAGAGCTAGCTCATTTGCTCAAAAAATTTTCCCGACTTCCCCACTACCGCTCGTCTGCCGCTCCTTCCCAATTTTTGTGCATATGAGCCGGCTCGCAGGCTGAGCGTTTGTAAGTTAAAGTTTTCCTGTTCAACACTTTAAATATTTTTTTTTTTGCTGTGAAAGTAAATAAGTCAATGAAAGGACTTTTGCGGGATATAACTGGGAAGAAAACATCAACAAGAATAGCACAAGACGGTTAAATTCAACAAAATGCAGGGGGATTTTGATCGTAATGACCAATTGTCCATCGTCCAGTTTACAAGTTCATGAGAAGTACAAGTTTATCAGGTTCTGTAAAGAACTTGCACGTGAATGTCGAAATGCAATTGTACCCGTTATTTGGCCAAGTAAAAAAAAAAATGTTTTAAGTCGCCGCCCGACCATTGAAAAAGCGCCCGTGTCATTTTTATACATATTTTTATTTCCATTGTTTTTCTTCAAAAATGTTTTACTACTATTTTGAAGCTGCAAAACTGGGTAGAGTTCTGAATTAGTTGTCCATAAAAATGACCAAATTCGATGGAGTCTTGCAGTCTTCAAACAAATTATAGTAAAAATGCCCGGCCATTAAATTTATCACGCTTTTTCTGTCCATACGAAAAACAAACATATTTAGCAACAAAACTTCGAAGTCAAAAACCCCCCTCCCTTCCAACTTTATCATATTATAGATTTCTGTAAAAAAGACGCTAACCAGTTATTTATTTTACCCTATTTGGCCTTGGTTTTGATTCACAAAAAAGGTCTGCAGTTCGTTACCCTGCGCACAGAGACTCTAATGTCCCCACGAAAAATCTCTGCTCGCAGGGTACACGCTTCTTCCTTTAGACAAGTTAAGAATAATCATCAAGCTGAAATTTTTACCAAAAACGTTCGTTCATAAAAAATTTATTTAATCTTTGGACGTATATTACAACGTACATGAAAAAAACAAACTTGTCAGAATATAGCTTTATCGTGAGTTTGGTTGAATCTAAACCCTAAAATCTAATTCTAACACGCGGGATTTTAGACATTGTCCTGTCACTAAGAGAGAGGGGAGGAGGGGGGGAGGGGGCGAACGCGTGCTTAAGGCACTTAATTCTAAAAAAATTCAAGTTATCCAAAGGAATCAACAAAACAATCCGTGAGGCAATTTCAAAATTTAAAAAAACCCCATGTTTTTCACATTCGTTTCGTTTTTTTGTACCTTAAACTGTATCGAACAAAAATTGAATGTAGTTGCCAGCCTAAAGTCTTTCTGAGGAACATTGCTGTTAAGGTTTAAATTTCTTGCAAGTTTTAGGAAAAATTACGAAATTTGGTGATAATTGGTTGAATAACTTCAAAAAACTTATAAAACCAGCGTGGCCTCTTCTGCCTCTCCCCGGTTATACCAATTGGCAACAACCCATTTTCTGGCCGCCCATAGTACATTGTTTATTGGAATTCTGAATACAAGTGGTTGTGTTCTCTTCCATTTTACTGTTCAGTGCGTTTAAAATTAGTAAAAGTCAGCAGCACGTGTGTAATGAAACGGAGAGAAAGTTCTTGATGATGATGATGTTCTTTATTACACATTCTCGCTTTAAAACTAACTACAAAACTTTAACATCAAGAATCAGAAAACATTAAAATTTACACATTTTTACTGAGACTCATTTCTGGGGTCTGGGCTCTACAAGTTTGTGAAAAAAACCAACTACATTTCAAATCACATATGTCATTTATGATGTAAACTTATGGTCTCCACAGACGAGAGTCTTAGTTATCGGTAACTATTAATTGCCGATAACTAAACTTCATGAACAACTAAAAAACGTCGTCTGTATATCAAGGCATCGATAACAAACTGTTCAAAATTTAGTTATCGACAACAAAAAACTGTTCCTTTTCAAAAGGAAAACTACTTTTGTCATTGATAACTAAGGCGACTGTTTCGTTGATGACGACTATTTTTTCCCGTTTGTGAGACTGCACTAACAGTTGTTGATTGCCTTTTGTTATCGATAACTAATAGGTACACATAACTAGATACCTCGTCTGTGGAGGCCCTCTAATTTAAAAAAATTGCACTATTAAACGGTAAACTTTCTATCATTTAAAACTAAGGGCTATTTTAAATTTAAAGAAAAGGAGTCATGCCTGGAAAAAAGTCTAAATTCGATTAGTTTTGCAACTAAAAATAAAGAGATTTGATTTATTCTGAAGATCATATTTGTGTGAACTTTCTCTGGCCTGGGATAGGTGTTTGTATACGTGAACGCCAGATGCGATGTTGCGAATTGTTTTCTGGCAGAAGAAGGTGCGTCTGGCATCTAGCCTTGGGCAGTTCAATTTTTCTAGCCGTACCTCACTGTACGATGTTCCCGGGAGAATGATACGTAAAGCCCAGTTTACTTGCGACCAAGATTTTTGTTGATGTAGATTGTATAGCTGTCCAATTTTTTAAATAAAACGTAATACTGTCAGTCCTTTAGCAAAGACGGGGAATGCTGTGCAAATCTAATGCAGGTTAATATTGGGTGAAATTAATTAACCACAGAGATAGTATGCATCAGGGCTTTCCTTTCTAGGGTTTTCGCTTAGAAGGTACTCCTTGCGATATTTGTTCAGCACTTTGAACAACATACCAAATTTACAATAAAACCACTGTATATGCTTAATAGTACTGAGCAGACAAGCCTTACAGGTTGCCCCTTCACTAAACTCGATATGGCTATTCATGGGTGATCCAAATTTTGATTATATTAAGGGGTTTTATTGACATAACAGCATTAAACTTCGTGTAAGTTAGTTTCATGTGGTAATTATTAGCTACATTTTAGTATAGTTATTGTCTTTGTTATTGTGAAGCTATTACTGTTACTGTATCTGTAAACTGTTACTGTGACTGTGACTGAAACTGTGGCTGTTACTTCTTGTTATTCACTTATTGCATAACATTTTTTTTCATTCCGAAATCTGCTGTTTCTCTTCGATTCCATGTTTCTGTAATGCTACATCTCTCATAAGACAAATGTTTTCCTTTCTCCTAGTACCAGTATCCACTGCCATCGTATGCAAGGCGAACTGGAGAGAGTACAGAGGATCGTGCTATCGTTATTTTATATACATTAGTTCCGGTACAGTGCCAAATTGGAACGAGGCTCTCAAAGCTTGCCAAGACCACAATGGGAGTCTCGTCTCAATACACAGTGAGGAAGAATATACATTTGTGAAAAACGTGACTGGACATGCAAGGTATTTCTGGATTGGATTGAATGATAAAGCAACAGAAGGTATGATATTAGATATATTTTCCCTCTTCAGTTAGATTGTGTGACAAGTTTTATGGGCAGTGCGTTAACAGGAAAAGGGTCTCCTGAAGCATGTCAAAGAGACTAAAAGCTGTTAGTTTGCTTTTGCCCAACTCACGCTAAATTTAGATGCTGCACTACGGGACAAATTACAACGTTTTTAGCCCCTGGAGGGTTTTATCTTAACATTTATTCCCCTCCCTTCCCCCGTTTCAATGTTAGTCCGTCATTGTGACCACGATTTTTGGCACAAAAAGCAACATAATTGTTTGGGGGAAGTTGGGGAGAGGGGTGCTGGTGTTGTTCCAATGTCAAAAATACAAAAAATCTCAAGTAATTTGGCCCAGGTTGTAGTTTCATAAACTTTCCACAACATGCAAGCTACAATCATAGTATTTCAAAACAAAAGCTAAAGAAAGACGCGAGAAATGAACCAAGCGAAATGCCGTATGCACATTTTTTCTGTGAAATTTTGGCTTCCGTGGTAGCTCCCCTCCATCAACAGAATTCTTTAACATTATTTAATTACAATGTCACTTGATCCACAGAAATATGGGTTTCTGAGCCAACTGCAGTATTGAAAGACAACTGAGTTAAGAACGTTTGAAAAGATTTCAACACCCTTATTTCCTTTAGACGCCTAGTTTTCGGTATTAGACTCCTTTCTTGTTAAAGACGCAGATTTTGATGGCCAGTTTCATTTTTTTTCTTGTAAAACTGCGCTCATAGCTTTAAAATTATGTTGTAGCTAATCATCAGCGCCCAAAACAAAAAAATCAATCGGAAGAAAACTGTCATTCATTTAAAACCCCGCGGTCTATAATCATTATTTTGTTGATTGCCTTTTCATTTCTTCTCTTATAAAACTATGTTCTTATCTTACTTATTATGTTGTGAAACAAAAATTGCCCCAATTTGACAGCAAAAAAGTAGGTAAATCTCAAAAATACATATTTAGTTGCCATGACAATGAGGCAAAAACTTTATATTTTGTTGTTATTGACATTACAACCGCCAAACTTGACTGAAGTGCATCCGTGCTACCATTAAATGTAACTACTAGCAAGAACCAGACATGCCGAGACTGGCACAATATTTTAAGTAATAGAAAACTTCCAAAATGCATTGATGTCAGCATAGCTTATATCTAAATTACAAACATTGAGCATGAGCATAAAATTTTTTGAGCTCGTTGCAATTATAAGACCAGTAAAACTAACATTTTAACGAAAGAAAGCCTTTATTTTCAAATATTTCTCTAAAAACAAAAGTTGAAAAAGTGAGATCTCAATTTCTGGTCGCCATGGCAATAGCTTAAATGACAATGTCCATACATGCATGTCAACAGCTGCGCTATAAATTAAAATTTGACGAAAAGTTACCGGTTTTGGCGCCATTATCCTTATTAAAAGACGGTGCGGGAGCCAATTGGCCCTTCCCCCTTCCTTGATTGGGTTAAAAAGAGCGCGCCCAAAAAATCCAGTGATTAAATGAGCGGCTAGGGCGCTTATTTCAATAAAAATTGTTTAAAGCCGAATTAGCTTGGGTTTAATTTTGCTGAAAGGAACACATATGTGGTCGGACGGGACACCAGTGAGTTTTACATCCTGGGGCTCCAACGAACCGTACAATGTTAGCGGTTCCGCAAAGAAGGACTGTGTTGCCGTAAGCAACTTAGCGTGGACTTCCCAAGAATGTATAGAAGGTTATGAAGTACCTTACGTCTGTAAATACAGTGATAGCAGCAGCCACCAAAGAAGTATCGAAAGTAAGTACACTTGAGGAATGTTTATAAATGAAAATAAAAGTATTTAAATAAGAAAACTTTTAATGTTATTGTTTTTTTTATCAATATCAAAATTAAGATTATGATTATGATTGAGTATCATTATGATTATGACTATGATTACGATTATGATTATGATTATGAATGAGATTGTGATTGCGATAATGATTATGCCTGTGATTGTGATTGCGATTGCGACTGCAACTGCGACTGTGACTGTAGTTGTGATTGCAATTATAATTATAATTATGATTGGTCGTCGCCAATAATAAGAATAACAAGCGTTCCGTCATTAAAATCGTAAATTTCAGTAGACCAATCTGGTCCTCGAAAGTAAAGCAAAGCTATTGCGATACGAAGGGTTCGGGAAGCAACTGAATAAAGCACAAAACTTAATCAAGATCAAAAAAATACTTTGGAAAGAAAAAAGTCCCCAAACACCAGAGTCATGGTAAACGTAATTTAGTGAGTACCCTACCCAATTCTTTAGCCTTCGTAGTCGCCAAGAGTACCGCAGTATACAATTAGAGGATTTCTAGATACTCTCCAGTGTTGATGGAATTGAACTTGTCCAGTTTGCAGAAGGATTATCGAAAACCAGACAGGGACACTCAATGTTAAAACAGCAAGATTTCTAGCTAAAAATGTTTGCCTTCACCGTTGATAGATGTCCGGTTCACCTTTAAGCAGTGTATTGCTTGAAGACCAGTAATCCTGCAAAGCAGTGCGTCGTCGTGCTTCCCAGAAAAAAGACAGGAAAAAGTAGACCTGTTAGAGGCAGGGGCCTTAAAAATTACAAATTGTTTTATTCCGAATTCTAACGAAACAAATTACGTTTTAAAGGCCTGCAATTTGATGGAAAAAGATTACAGCTTCCAACGCATTCAAATATTCTCAGCGTCTATAACTTAGCAATTTTGGGCTTAACCCTATTCCGCCTGGGCTTTTTTACGGTAGTTAAATCGGGGGGGGGCGGGGGGCGGAAAGTGCCCGCGGCCCATTACTCTAAAACTATTAATGATAATGAAATGAAATTTGATGTGGTGGTAGAGAATTATAAACTAATTAATTTGGTGTAATTTAATTGGCGTGTGACGTCATCAATACGTCATAATGACGTCATAATTGCCAAAATTTTCAATTTTTACCAAAATTTTCCTAATCAAAATAGAAAAGTTTAGAGATGTTTCTGGCTTCAAAAATCGACAAGTAAACGGTACAAAATGTAATTAAACTTTCTTTTTTAATATAAATAATAGTATTTTAAGTAAATTGAGTAATACAGAGATTTTTTCAGCGAAAGTCTGATGTTCAAACCTTACATTAGCTCTTAAACTATAGTTTTCAAATTTTATTGAAATTTCCATTATTTAACGCTAATAGTGTAACTAAAACCTTTTTTTATTCTGTTTTCAACGTTTTCAAATGCATATTGACCGAGAAAAGCTTTTAATTTTGACAAAGTGCAAAGTACACGGCCGCCATCTTGGATTTCCAGAAATTGTGTTGCGCAATACCTATGACGTCTCAGGTCACGTGTAACATAAATTGTTTTACAGGGAATATCGATTATTTGCCTTTGAGACTAATAGTTAGCACTTGTTTCAAATATTTTGTGAATTAACGGAGAAAAATACTGAAAAAGTCAAAAATTGAAAAAACATGGTGCCAAAACGGTGTTGCCATGGCAGCATGTTAAATCCCTTTGGCAAAATTTTTCCAGAATCTTGTTCTCCAATAAATTTTAGTTAAAGTGGCCAAATTTGGTTGATGCTACTTTAATATTAAGAAAGTTCTGGAAAGTTGAATTCGGCGCGGGCACTTTCCGCCCCCCCCCCCCAGGTAGAATAGGGTTAAAACGAAGCCCAAAGAAACAAGTGTTTGAAATGTACTTAAGTAAAAGCTGTCACATGTACTCTCAGTTCTGCGATGAAAAAAATGCAGCTTTTACAATAGAAGAGTACCAATTTTAACAAAGAAATGCGGTATACTAAAATATAGCCAATCGAGGACTGCTTGTGGTTCGGTTCATTGCTCGTTTTCAAGCTCAAAGCCTCACAACCACGATTAAACGAAGGAAAAAATTCCAGAGGTAATAAGCCATTTTTCAATAAAAGCGTCTTTAGCTCGCAATTATTTTTAAAAGCCCACTTACCAAGAGCAAGTATTTGATCCAACTACAACAGCAAACAGACATCTTATTTCCACTTTAGGTGCGATTAACAGTAGATGAAATAAATAGATTAATTTAACTAGTTTACAGTGGTTGGACTCCCAAAATAATTATACAATCAAGCTAAATTAGTCGAGAGCCCAGTTTATTTCGAAGTTATGCTCGACGAAGAAGGAAAGCCGGAAAAGAAAAACAGTTTTAGCAACAGCAACTGGTTATAAAGAAACTATTTAAAATCAAAAATGAAACTATTTATTACTCTAACATAACATAATATAAAATAAAGTGCATGATCTGGCAAAAATCTGTACAGTTTATTTTTGATCAGAATTATATAAAGTGAGAAAACGGGCTTCGAGTTCCCGTTTAAAACTACGGAAACTCAAAATTTTGAGTGATTCTTCAATTTCATTCCATACTTACCAACACCCGAGGTCTGCTTCAAAAACCGTATTCTTGCAAAAATTTTAATTGCTGAACTCAATTCGATACGGTAGAAATACGGTGTCTGAGGCAGGCCTAAACTAAAATGTCGGGAAAAGTAAGCAACATTCAGGATTGAGGTTTGTGTGATCTTGCCTGATCCGTATGAACCAATCTAGTCCAGTCCGCACGTGGTTTATCCTAGTGCCTGGACGATATGTGGATGGTTGCTCACTTACTTATTTATTTGTTCATTTATTTATATCGCCCTTACAATGTGACTCTGCTCGATAAGCAAAGCCACCAAAAAACCTTGTCTTTTCATACGACCAACGGGATGGACGAATATTTACTGGATCGTTCTGTTTTGCATTGTCTCTTTGTAGGTCCATACGAGGGTGAAACTAGAGACGCATTGTTCAAGCGTGTCCCAAATAAGGTGTTAGTTCGTCACGTGATCCTCAGAAAAGATGGCTTAACAATTCTAAGCTGTGCGCAGCTGTGTCTTGCCACTGAACATTGCCACTCGTATAATTTCAAAATGGTCGACGAGCAGAACCTAGGGGAATGTGAAATCAATGACGCAACTGACGAAATATTCCCAAAGTTCCTGATTAACAGACAGAATGCAGTATATGCTGTGCGCTTTCTCTCCAGCATTTAGCAATTATAAAATTGAAAACTCTTTCGTAATGACAATTTACTGAAATGAGCAAGGGTTCGTTTATACGTGAGGTGGGCTTGGCAAGATTCTAAAGCAGTTTTTAAAAGAAAATCCAGGTGACACTCCCTTCATACTGCCACGTTTGAAAACAAAATATATGCTAATATAACTAACGTACCTATGTATAAACCCTCCCAGCTGTCAGAAATTGTCCATGAACTCCCACTTTTGTCTGTAACAATATCTTTGGGTGACTACGGTACTTAGCCCTTTTTTCTTCACCGTTAACGTAAAGAATGGGGAAAATTAGATTCAACGATTAACGTACAAAACTTACAGAACAACAAACTCTTAGTTCTCTTACAAAATTATCTTAGAGTTTTTATTTTAAGGGCCCAGAGATACATTTCTTAGAGCCCGCTGCTAGGATAAAATTGTAAAAACTCAAAGCTTAGTCACTCTGTTTCAAGTAATAAAGTAAATGCGAAAACGCTTTGTGGAAAAGTTTATTGAAGAAGTTCCTCCGTTTGATGACATCATGAAAAAAAGGAAATATCTAATTCGTTCATATCTCTTTCTTGTTTCCCTACTTTTTTGTCTTTGTCCAACTTTTGCTGATTTTTTCTTCTCGTTTTACCAGTTTCGGTTCGGTCAGAGAGCCCTCTTCTAATTCTTTGGCAAATAATGATCAATGTTCGCATTTTGTGAAAAATTTACATTTATGCACAAGGTCGGCTTATAGCTAAGCATGCAGTTTGCATCTTACAGCAGGTTTTAATCAATTTTTTACAAAGAAAAAATAATAACTTTATCAGTTTTCGTTTTTATGCATAACTCATGCTTGCGATTGTTGGAAGTGATTCTCGATACCTTAATGCTAAAAGAATTTGAGTTAATTATAAAGCGCGAAAAATTTATAGTTTGTTTGCAAGCCGGAGGTGGAACATCAGCGCATGCGCTTTGGTGCTCATTTGCCATTGTTGCTAAAGACATCTTGTTTGAAACAACATGTAACAGGAACAGAGTTTGATTTTATCCTGTTCTTTAAATATGTATGATCATATCGGGACAATGATAGCCGATTGTTTTGAGGAATTATAACCAGAATGTTGCCAATAAAATCAGACTCGGCTGCAATCCGGATTAAATTTATCCCGGGCACGAAGTTAACAAATTGCGTTGCTCGAAGTCTCATAAATGTTTCTTTAACCGGATTAACTGGCTTAACCAGGGATAGCTTTATCCCAGCGATTGAGCATACTAAATCCTTATTCTGCTGCTTCTTTTTTGGGAAACACTACAAACATCTTTACTTCATTAGCTTTTTTCGTTATACCAGTTTCTTTTTAAAATTAAACAACATAAACGAAACAAAGTTTTAGAAAGTCTTTTAAATAAATATATCGCCCTAAATTGGCGGAACTTCAGTTATGCTAGATACGAAGTTAATTCTGTAAACATGCAGCAAACCGGGCCTCAACAAGTTGATGTAGTATAAACAGTGAACAAAATATAAAAAAAAAAAAATCCATTGACAATGATCATGTGGCATAAGCAGTAGGGTAGTAGCGAATCATAACCTTACAATTTGATGTAATTAAACTGGGGTGGGTCCAGGAATTAGTGAAGGGGGGCTCGGATAAACGTCCTCCTACATTATCTAATTGTTATTGTTATTCAACAAGTCCCTTTTTCACAAGGATAAGTATGGTAAGCTTTTGAGTCAGTTGTTTAAATTTAGGGGGATTGACCGAACCACCCCTGTAACTGCCCTAGAGTTTAATTAGCACATGACATCCTCATTAGATCATAATTACGTCATAACTGTCAAAATGTTGGGCTTTTACGAGAGGTAGAAATGCTGAGAGACATTTCTAACTTAAAGAGCGACAAGTAAACGGTGCAAAACGAGGAAAACCTTATTTTGAATGCAATGACAGTACTTAAGGAATTTGAGTTGCACAAAGCCTGTTTTTTTGGTGTCACTGAATTCGTTTTAGTTCATGCTAAATCTACAGAAACCTTCGCAACTTTATCGGATGTGTTCCGAATAGTTCAATGTTTTGTCAAAATATAAAGCGTACCAACGGTTTAATTCCTTTTAGTAAAAATCGGTTTGTTACTTTTTTATAGGACCAACGGTTTACTACAATTGGGACCAAGGTTTTAATAGATTTATAGGGTCTTTATTACATTGATAACCAATCTTGTAAATCGTTCGGGACCTTTTACATTACATCTGTTTCATTCGAGGCTTCTTCATAGGGATCCAGACCCATCATGAACCAATCAGAATGAAGTAACTTACCTTACAATGCACAATGATTTGCCAATTTTGGAACAAGTTTGAAAACGTTCAGTTTTATGTAACTAAACTGCGTATGCTTTGACTGTTTTAAATAGTTTGCGATTCTTTCTTCATGTGGTTGGTCTTACCAGATCGACCAAAGAAATGTGATATCTGGAGAATGTACCAACCAGTGCTTCATGCCACCATTTATTTAACCTTCGATAATTCAGTGGTTATCATATGGGCCATAAATAGCACATCTTACACGTTACAGAGAAGTTGTTCCGGTAAAATAGTTTTAGATGTCTTTAGAAAGCATTTTGGTCACTTGGGTGACTTTCTTTCCCCTGTTTAAATATAAAAATCATCAAAAACTATTTTACCATACTCAACTTTATCAACTTTAAACAATTTTACCATACCTGCAGGTTACCACCGCAGCAATTTTAACCGAATACCACTACATCCTTCAATTCTTAACCAGGGGGTAACCTTTCGTATCACGATAAACCCTTAACTCAAGTGTCTAGTGTTAATTCCGGGTTTTAAAATGGGCACTCAAGGCTCAATAGACCGGATATTTAAGGGGGTCTTTTTGCCCTCGTTCAACTCAATAATTTAAATCAAACAACTGAAGTGAAAACGTAGAGAGAGTTCAAATGCCAGGGTAAGTGGTGTCGTGCATACAGGCGCAAAGCACCATCAAAACCGGATGCACAAACAAAACACGACGTTGACGTTATCAAGGTCCACAAAGGTAAACAAAGAGACTTTCTGGAAACGGTCTGGCTCTTTGTACAGCGTGAGTATGCCTCTAAAACTCCATTTACGCATGCCCGTGCCGTCTTAAACGCATTATTCCCTCAAGCTTAGGAGATAGTTATTACCAACAAAGCAGCTACAAAAAGGTTTAATAATTGATAAAGAAGTAATTGAAAGTAGCGATCAACAAATTTAGAGGAACCACCGAGCTTTGCTGAAGAAACGAACTACAAAAGAAACCCGTTTTAATAATGAACAGCGGCTCGCGAGGAACGTTTTCTTTTCTTTTAGGTAAAGAGAGAACGTTCTAAAGGAAATGTTCCACAGTTTTGCTGTCATTTGGATAGGCCCCATGACATAACGATGTATATAAAATGTCATTTTTTATTTATTGGTATTTTTAGGTTTTATTTTTGACTAGGGGGTATGTTTTAGGGTGTACTAATTTTTATGGCTTACATTGTAGAGTTTTTTTGGGTAGAATTCTGCGATTCCCGACGGTCATTCCTATCCTTTTCACCCCAGAGTTGCTTCCCCCCCGCCCCCATTCACCCCTTAATATATCTTTAAAGCTAAACTTTCTTTTAACTTCACACCAGCGGTACTTTTTTTCGTGTCACGAACGTCTTAACCTTTGATCGCCCTAAGACGTTGAGAGCCTTTTGCTCGGGGTTATAACGAGCAGTGACGGCGCGACAACGGAAATATTCAAGGAGATATTGCTGCCTTCTTTGAATTAGATGCATTTCACCGGAAATAGCTCAAGTAAAATTTAAATAGGGTCGAAAGTTTAATTAAAACATTAAGATCGCACACCCAACGTAGTTCAGCCACAAATCACACGACGTGCAGAAGTAAAGCAAATGAACAGTGCAGCTGAAGTAAAAAAGCTTCCAGAAACGATTTTCATTTAAAATTATTCCTGTTAAAGTGTATCTCCGTTGTACAAATTCTTCCACCTGAGTAGACCGATCTGACACACAAGCTAAGTCTAGTCCAAGTTGAGTTGTGTTGATTTTGCAGGTACAACCCGAACAACCCGACTGTTAAACTTTCGCGAAGCTGTCAAATATCCGATACTGAAACATCTATTTCTTGCTGAACTGCCAAAAGTGAAGTTTGCATGGGGTTTGTTTTGAGGTTTGAAAAGGTTTTAATAGAAACAAAGAAATAAATAAAGTATGTTGAAGTTTTATCAATAAAGATTGGGTTTGTGCCCAGGGATATTGAAGTGAATATGAATAGATCGCTGTGAGACTGGATGTTCTTAAACATCTTGAGAATTTTTTTGTTTTTAAGCCTAGAAGGCATATGGTAAAAATAGTTACACGAAGGCATAAGGGGGGGGTTAATCTGACCCCCCCCCTCGACTTTTGACACCTTTCATCCGATTGACTTGATATTTGGTATATATAAAGAAGTTTTATTATAGTTTCAATTAATCGAAACCACGTGGTGCTTAATTGGTTTCCATAGCAACCAAATTAAAATAAATGACGTCACTGTGGCCGC
>JAOBRG010108882.1:0-19740 GCA_027574985.1 Umimayanthus nakama | reverse complement strand
AAGACCTTATCCGGTAATTCAATGTATTAACACTGCAATCGGACATAATAAACTATCATTATTATTATTATTATTATAAGCCTTATCATAAGTTGTTTTTTTTTGAAAAAGGAACAACTACCTTTACCAAAAGACTGCATATTTTGTAAAAACATTCACAGACACATTAT
Source organism: Umimayanthus nakama (assembly GCA_027574985.1). NCBI lineage: Eukaryota > Metazoa > Cnidaria > Anthozoa > Zoantharia > Parazoanthidae > Umimayanthus > Umimayanthus nakama. The sequence continues at coordinate 19,570 of JAOBRG010108882.1, read as the reverse complement.
CTTGACTTACCTTCCATCCACAAAGCTTAATTTGTAGTCTTAAAATTAACAGTTTTCTATATTTTAGTTTAAAAAGCCAATTTTAAAATTGACTTCAATGTGTCCTTGAAAGTAGTTGTCCTTCTTTCAACCTTAAAATACTTGTGCCTCTTACCGTAATAAGAGCCTAATAATTTGTAGGTGCATGTTTGGTCTTTGGCCGTCTGTTTAACTGTCGATCTACATCTGTTGTATTGCCTGTGTCAAAGTCGGCTTTGTTGAAGTGTGTACGAGTTTGTAAGCGTTAACAGCAACAACATCAACAAGTTTTTAGTTCACCCAGAACTGTACATTTATAAATTAAGAAAACCGTTATAACAGATCTTAAGTGGGTGCTGACTACCTGAAACAACTAAAGGGGTTAAACGAGTGGGATAGCCAGTGACTGAAGGCATTATGCTCGGTTGTGAAAAGTAGCTCATGTTGAATGTCTTTTGCAGTTCAACGTAAATCTTTTGCCAATACCAGGATTTTCAAGGACTGAAACCCCAATTCAAGGACTTTTCTGGAGCCTGGAATTTTCTTTTTTCAATTCCAGGACTTGCCAGTACTTTCAAGGACCAAGGAAACCCTGCTAACTATCTGTCTATCTGTCGGTCTGTCAGTTGTACTGTCTGTGTACTTACAGCAGCAAGCGCAGTGGCCGCAGACACACAACGAAGCCGAAGGCAAACTTCTTAGCAGCCTTGCCAATGGTACCAACGATACCAAACACCGTGACCAGGAAGTCAAATCTGGTGGAAAAAAACATTATAGTCAACCTAGTTGTGAAAATGCAACCTCATCCAGCGGCACATCTCCAGTAAACTTTTACTAAAAAGTACCCCCCCCCCCCTTCCCCCCGAGCGGCCAGTTTACTCGATAGTCCAGTGGACACGAGGACGGCAAATCATTAAGATGTTAAATAGATAAAAACGAACCTTTGTTGCACCAGCATACTTACACATTCCAACCGGAACAGAAATACTTCCTCAAACCAAGCCCAACGATTTTCAGAAAAGCTTCAGCCCCGTACACTGCAATACAGAACATTTTGTGAGCTAGTACTCTGTCAACTGGCGCAATCTCTTTACACTGCAACACAGAACATTCTGTGAGCTAGTACTCTGTCAACTTGCGCAATCTCTTTACACTGCAACACAGAACATTCTGTGAGCTAGAACTCTGTCAACTGGCACAATCTCTTTACACTGCAACGCAGAACATTCTGTGAGCTAGTACTCTGTCAACTGGCGCAATCTCTTTACACTGCAATACAGAACATTCTGTGAGCTAGAACTCTGTCAACCCGCGCAATCTCTACACCTGATACTCTTTCTAATTCCAAAAACCAAGTTTTTTAACATAAGTTCAAATGCTTCATAGTTTATTCTACTCTCCCTAAGAGAAACTTTACTCACCACCCTTTACTCCAACCCCCTTAGTTAGTACTTACAGCAGCTCATCCCTCCCTACTAATAAAACTTACAGGTAATAAAGATGATTGTGTACCAATGCGGCTCCATTGCTTGCTCCTCTCTTTTCGATCTCTCCAGCTCTAAAAACAGCAAAGCGGAGATCTCAATGCTCATTCAACAACTAGGCTGGAACAAACTTGATAGCTTTATGAAACTTTCGCTGGTTATCGTGGTCCATAAACCTCTCTATGGTCTTGCACAACACTATTTATGTTCAATCTCACGGACCGTAGTAGTATATTACTAGCTACTACCTGAGAGACACCGAGGGCAAACTGGCTATTCCAAAGTTCCGCACAGATTATCTAAAAAATAGTTTTAGTTACAGTGATGGAGTGCTTTGGAACAGCCTTCCGATCGTCCTAAGGCAATCAAATACTTCACCTACATTTCGAGATGGCTACTCTTCATCGGCTATCATTAATGATACTAATTACAAACACAGCACTCTGGAATTAATGTTATTATTATTATTATTATCATTATTGTTATTGAAGTTATCATTGTCATCATCATCATAATCATCATCATTATTATTATTACTTTACTTATCATTACACGCAGCTGCAAAGTTAAACCGTGTTGACGTGTTGATTTACGTCCATTTTGAAACATTGGCTCACATTTGGTTTGTAATTGAAAGAAATCTTGCGTCTCAAATTTGGTTAGCTTGTATTCGGGGATCTATTTTTGAAGAAAGATTATATTCGAAATTAACAGCGAGACATAGCTTACACTTACTTGATATTCTGACGATCTCGTAGACAAACACACATCCGTTCACGATGATGATCAGAACTGAAGCAGGAATATGACAAACAGATTTAGAACATGCCTGGCATTTTTGCGCTCTTTTTGTATGGCGCGAGCATGCATCTAAATCTCGATAGACGCACGCTCGTGATTGCATTCAACCAATCAAAACGCTAGTCATGGTTAAGGAGAATTCTGTATTTTATCAGTTACTTTTAAATTGGCAATGTTCTAAAAGAATTGGTCCATGCTTTAGCTATTCATCTATCGAGTTATGGATGCACTTGGAAAGCTGGGAGAGCATTCGAGAAGCTAGAGAGGCACTCGGCGAAAACGCTTCTCTCATGCTCTCCCAACTTCTCGCGTGCATCCGTAACTCGATAGACGCACGCCCAGCATGGACCATTTCTTAACTAGAGTACTCTTCAGCGTATCAACGCCTTAATACATCGATTTCGCAGGATTTTCTTTGCTTGTCAACCCCGGGGCCACAAGGTTTGGTCAATTTTTGAAAAGCTTACTAAATTAAGTGCGCTCCAAAACCTAATTAACCCTCGAATGGACAACTTCTACATTAAATCGTAAATGGACAAGGATCGGAGGGGGGGTCAAAAAATGATGAGGTCATCCAAGAAACTTCGAAAGATGTGTGATACTTGTACCTCTTACTGAAAAACAGGTTTATAGTTTGTCGTACTGATTCGTTCTTAACTGTTTGTTTGATGTTAGGTCGTAAAAACCTTTCAGAGATAGTAAAATTGCCCCACTCCACTCCCACCCCCTTGTCCATTCGAGTGTTAGACACCACCACCCTCGGGCTGGCAAAGGGAAGCAAAATCCACATCGGTCCCGAGCCACTTCTTGCTTAACATTATAAGAAGCATTTCGTATCATTTTGGCGTCTGATGCGCTTATGCAATTCGTAAATCGATCAACTGACATTATTTAATGAGGGTGTAATACGCAGGAGCAATAAAACCGATAAACTGCGCTGAGAGCAGAAGTAAAGGTGCAGCCACAAATAACTTAATTTGTCACAAAACATGCAAAAAATGTTGGTATTAAAAAATAAATTGAAGTTTTGTTTACTGCTAGTCAGATGAAGCTACAGCAGAGTGTTTGTAGAATGAAATATTTGATTGGTCGCTAGAAAGGGGGAAATGACTCCATAGTAAAATGGGACTAAGGAAGATGAAGTACTTGTAGCTGTTGTTGTTTACTTGTGTTTTGTGTGGGAAAGTAGTCGGAACTCGCTAGCAGAGATGTGACCACACTGTAGCCAGGCATTGCATACAGATGCCGTTGTTGCATATTAGTTGAACATAAAAAACATGTCACACTCTAAACTCTAAACTAAAATAATCAGGCTGGTACTACGTTACGGATAGTAAAATGTACCCCCAAGTACAAAAAATAAAACCAATCACAATCAGTAACAATTATTGGCTACCTTTCACAATAACTCACAATTATTCGCTACATTTCATAACCCCTCACGATCACTTGTTAAATAAACCATGGGCTTCTGGTATCAAGACAGTCCTTAGAATTCTTTTTTTATAACTTTAGGATTGAAATAAAACTTACATATTACATATTCAAATGCTTTTCTTGTCACCAGCCAGTTTATTCCTACGACAAAACATATTGTTAGTAATAATAATGAAGCAACAAGGCGACAACCAAACATTTTTTAAGCATGAAAATACCAATTGAGTTAAGCATCGCAAAAAACGCTTCAGTAATTTTGTAAAAATTAGTTCGTGCAAAAACACGATTAAGATATATAGCTTTCCAAAAAAGCATTAAAAAGTTCATTGTGTGGATTCAAGGTCTGATCTGCAATTTACAAGTTTACCCTCCCTCTCTCCATCCTCATTCCCCTCCCTCACACATTTATAACAGTGTTTTATATATACGGCTGTTTCAAATAAAGTTGGCGTCTGCAAAAGGCAGTCGTAAGCAAGAAAGGAATTGTGGGATCCTTTTGCTTTGCACTGCGTAGCATCCAATAACCTGTACACCAAGCAAACGAAACCAGAATAAAAATCACAAAACTAAGGTAGCATTTACTTGTCCCGCGGCGTTCGGGCCAACTGAAATTGAACTGGTGCGTTTTCCCGCCACAACTCTCTGAATTCCCGCGCTTCGGCCAACCGAAGCGGGGGAACTGAGCCGAGCTCTGGTCCATGAGCAGGACCATTCTGGCCAGAACGAGGTCTGAAGACTCAGTACAGAACTGACTGGTAGAACCGACCAGACCGAACAAATCCAAAGCGAGCTAAGTAATTTTGAATAGCTGAGGTCTGGACCAGGACTACATACTGACTTACTGCACTTGGCTTTTCAATTCCACCGACTTGGATTGAGGAAAGAGCTTTGCTACGAAAACTTTACTTGTTTTCTGTTTTCCACTGACTAGTTCTGGCTTTCAAAGAAAATTTTCAATAAGCCAATGCTCTTCACAGATTATCCTATTTCGAAATATCCCTCTACACTTACTTTTAATGACATGATACAGGCACTTGCACCGCCGTTTTGTACTGAGAAAGTGGAACCACTCGTCGTCATGGCCCGTGACCTGAAGCGAAGGAAACACTCGTGGTGTTTTGCATATTGTATTAAGGTGCAATAAGCACTTGGAAAGCAGTGAGTTCAAAAACTGCGGCTGCTCCCTGCATAAGTCTAATTAGTTCTGCTGTAGCAAATTGTAGTACAACATACCTAACTGAAGTATTAAGGTGCATATACAAAACAAAAAATGATAAAAGTTTAGCTTAGTTTAAACATTGTAACAAACTAAACAATTATCTTTTCGCAAAGTTGATCTCTGAACAATGCAGCTAAAATGGTCTAAAAGGTATAAAGACGTAAAGTTAAGTAAATTAGTGCATGGAACATGCTCAAAGGCGCTTTACACTGATCATTTTACACCCAGCGAATAAGAGGCACACAAAGGCACCTCTGGCAGGCGCTTCAAAGCGGTCCGTGTATGCTGGTACTCATTGTACCGACCCCGCGGGAAGGATGGAAAGCTGAGTGAAATTTAGCTGGAAAATAGGACACCCAAATATTCAACCGTCGATCAGGAACAGGATCGAACCGGAGACCTCAGGATTGGAAAGCAGAGATCTTATAACTGTGCCATCCTTTCCAACGTGTTCAGGTATCTTAGTTATATTTTGTTGCGTTGCGTTGCGTTTCTGTGCTGTGCTGTGCTATGATGTGCTAATCTGTGTTCTGTTGTGCTGCGTCGCGCTTTGTAATGTGCTGTGATGTGCTGAATAGTGCTGTGATCTGTGTAACTATTTTGTGTTGTAGTGTGATGTGCTACACTGTAATGTGCTAGTGTAATGTACTGAGCTATCGTGTCGAAATGTTTTATACTATGTTATGCAGTTTCGCTTGCATTTCATTGGTTTACATGGATATCAAGTAAAACTTACCTTTTTCCAAGAAAAAGCGCTTTGTTCATAAATATTGTACATACTGTCCAGGCTGCGTAAAAGATGGAGGAAATATTATTTATTTCAGGTTTTCAACAAACTGGCAAACCTTCTAACAATATTACCAGTTTATTTTCAATCATCTTTCGATCCCTCTACTTATTTCTGAACTGTCTGCTGTGGTACTATGTCTTTGTAGAATTTATCTGTCTGTCTGACTGTCTGTTTGTCGATCAGTCGGTCTTTGTCTTTCTGTTTGTGGGGTATTAGACTCACTGATTATATGCATGCTACAAGCGCCTTTTCTATAAGAACAAATTTTATAAAAAAAAGACATCCAGGCTGAGGTTTTCCCGAAAACTAAGAACAAGCTAAGAACAATCACCAGGCTTTTGGCCAAACAAACTTAAGAAACTTATTTAATGCTTGAGTACAGATTTAGATGTACAAGTATCATGATACAAAGATTTGTTTAGTCCTAATAATTAGCTGGGCCGTCATCGGGCACTGGAAGAGTGATAACCAAGCTCATGACGTTCGCGGATGCTGTATTGACAGTTTCAAGATTTTTCGTACACAGCTGGATAAAACAACAGCAAACATGCAAACATGTTTTTCTTATCGCTATTTTATTGTTCCAGGCAACTAATCCACCGTTTGGAAATATAAGGGAAATAAGAACAATTTAAGAACAACTTGAGGCTGAAGTCGCCAAAAAGTTAAAAACTGCCAAGTCTCACCCAAAAATTACTGGTTTTTATTATATTTTAAAAAAACACAGTATGTGTGGTGTGTATGTTTAGGTGGCTTGTGTGACCGGTTGTCTAAGTAAACGCTTGAACCGGCTAAACGAAAAATAGTTAGGCCTTATCTTTTAAAAAAGACCAATATTATCCATCGTCGAACAACTAGGAAGGAAGGCTTGACCCGTTGTAATGTAAAGAAGTAAACGCTCACCTTAGACTTCCTTTGTTCCGTGTATCAAGTGCTCTAAACATGAGGTAACTGTTTAGCAACGCTGCAAAGGTAGCCAAAAAAAAATTAGAGACACATATTAATAGAAATCTTAATTGCAAATGTCAATGCAAGGGTACTCGGTGGTTTATTAACTTACAAAGTTTGGGTTTGTAAATCTTCATGAACTCAAAAAAGCGGTGCTTTGAGACCCAGTGTGGAGGCTGCAATTAAGGGAATAAAAAAGAAATTAATTGATTTAAAGATGCATTGGCGGCACCGTTCTGTAAAAACTTTTTTATATCTTTTAAATTTTTTGCATTCTTCTCCAGCAACAAACAGTAAATGCAGTTCTTCTAAAATTGAAAAATTTGCACGTGTTATTGAAATTTTAAGTTGTGAACGTAGAAATATAATTAATAGCTAATTCTATAGTAAGCGAGTCAATTCCAGCCTTAAGTCCTGGAAGGCCGGAAATTTGACCGGCCCCCGGGCATTTGGATACCAACAAAAATTCGCTCGTAACGTCCTATTGTAATTTCCAATGGCGCTTAGAGTTCAATGGTTTGTAGCTGGAACAAGAAGAGCGTTTATCGGCCATAAGAGACTTATACATACAATAAAACCATTTGCTTTTTAACTGTTTTTAAAATCTTAGACTGTGAACTATGAAGTTTTCTGCGGTTCAGAGATGTAAACAAGTTGCCTGATTTTGTGATTTCTGAGCTCTGTGCAAGCATAAACTAGACATTAAAACTTACAAATTTGTGATTTCAGGAAGCCAGTGCTCCAAATCAATTCATTAATTTTTTTGATTTCTGAGCTCTGTGTAAGCGAAGGAACAAGCTACGACCTGAAAAATTTTTAAAAATGAAAGCCGGGCTTTTTAAGAAACTTTATGCTAGCGTTATTTGACAACAGACATGAAACCCTTACCTCATCTGCACACAAAAGGTTATAGGCGTGTCTTACAGCTTGCCTGTGAGAAAAAAAAAGTGAAAGCGAGAGTTTTAGGACTGAAAGATGTATTCAAAACCACCATCAAGTGTCACTTAGCCAACGTGGCTGACTAACATACACCCGTTTCAAATAAGGTTTTCAAAGTTAATAGTCAATACTGGAACCGAGGGAACTGTGGAACTCAAGCAGCACAGATATTTTAACACTGTTAGCATCGATTTTGCAAAATATAGAATGCAAGTTTATCATATAAAGCTACGGCAATACGGAAAAACCTTCGCTAGCGCGTTATCCCTCGATACGTACAACTGTACCGGCCACAGCTCCTTTCGGTTCCAGTATCGACTATTGACTATGACAACGTTTTTGAAATAGCTGTATACGTGTTAGTAAACGACCAAGGACCAGTTTTATCTGTGCAGGACAAGACAAAAAGCAATGATAACAGGTGTCCGAAACAGCATTGTGTAACCGGATATTCTGTCCGATGATTTTGCTGTCAGATCAGGTAATCCGAATGAGCCAATCAGATTTGAGGAAATTGTAAGTTTTATAGTAAAGTAAAATAGGAAAGTTACATGTACAAAGAATTATTTCAAAGTCAATTTATTTACCTCTTGTGGAGAAAGAGCCTCTTGAATTTCTCCTTTTCAATACTTGTAAACGTGTCATACACGACGGCTAAAAGCTGAACGATGCCAACAAGAAAATCATATTAACCAACAAGTTTACACGCTGAGAAATGTGTTTCTTTGAAGTATGTAATGACGTGTACCAGAATTACTGCAGCTAACATCTCACAAAATCCAATCTTTTTAAACACTCTTTAAAACTCGAATTTAAAAAATTTAAGACCTTAAGATGCAGTTATAACGGCTTTTTCTGACACGCAACAATAAGTTGGGCAAAAATCAAGCCGGCTCCTTTCTACGTGCGAACAATTTCCAAACTTTGACCATGAAAAACGATAATTGTTTGAACAGAATTTAAGACTATTTAAGACCTCAAGAAATTATTTTGTCAAATTTAAGACTTTTTCAAGGCATTTAAAGCACAAAATCAAAAATAAGACTTTCAGTTTAAGATTTTCTAACACAACGCAGGAATATTTGTGTACTGTTATGCAGACTATGGCTGCAAATTTTAGACTATTAATAAACCACTTCACTTCAGCTGACATGCATTTGCGGCAAAAAAGCAACCACTTACCAAATTCATCAGAAAATACAGTACTATGGAAATATATACAGCGAAGAACAAGATGGACCACCGACTCTTGGCGTATGCGGGCATCATCACATCTGGATAGCTAAAATGAGATGTTTTCAAAACCGAATTTTTACTAAGTCAAAAGTGCTGTTCTTATTTGTTATTCTGAATAATAAGAGATGGTAACAATCAATCTCTTTGTTTAAACAACAAGTAGACAAAACTCTCTCACAATACAACATGAAACACATAACACAACCGACAACACGGCACAACACAACACAATTCGGCTGGTAAGACTGACTGCCGTCGGAACTCGCAAACTTACTTTGCAGTAGTTAGCAGAACAAAGAGACTCACAAAACTTGTTCCAAAGTCTTCGAAAAACTGCAAAAGATAAATATTTAGTATTTATAAAAGCTGCAACCTCAAAATTTGTACTGAGTAGTTCTTTAAAACTTCTAATCCAAACACATTCAAAAGCTAGTGATAAAAATACAGGTCTGTAACATATAGCATACTAGTCAAATACCGTAAAAGCTCTGACAAGCCTCGGGGGGCTTATTAAATTTCGGGTCCCCTGGAGGGGTGGGGGGGGGGTATTAGAGAGCGGGGCTTATTAGAGAGGAGGGACTTGCACAAAATTCTTTGACAAAGACAGAATTACTCTATGTCTATGGAGTTTGAACTGCAACGCAGCTTTAATAACAACTACCAACAATTGCGCTATACAACGAACACTATTTAAAACTGAAAAATAAAGTTAAATATAATATATTTTAATAAAAGTATGCTTTCTGTTTTAACCAAAGGCCCTAACAATTTTTTTTGTTGAGGGAGGAAGAGGGAGGGGAGGGGCTCATTACAGAAGAGGGGCTTATTGAAAAAAGTTAACCTCCAGACGGGGGGCTTTTTTCAGAGAGGGAGCTTACTGGAGCTTTAACGGTAGTAACTCATGAGTCTAAAACGACATATTTTTGTTGATTGACTAGTATAACGAAAATTTCCAGTGCCAAAACTTCATATTTTCGCAATTCTTAATTCCTGAACAGGAAAGTAGTCAATCTATCGATAATTCGACATTGTACTATTAAATGCAACATCCTTAAGATAGTTTTAAAAACAGCCAAAACAATTGTATTTTTGCAGAAAATAAAAGCTTCTGCTATCTTTTAATATTTACTGAAACAGCAACAATGACTTAGAGATAGTTTTCGTGGGCTAATGTTGTCTTTATATTCGATTGTATCGTTCGTTTTAATAAGCAACTTTTTAGGTCTGTTTCACGAAGACAAAATTAAAGTGAAGACAACGTGCTCATGTTTTTAGGTGTTTTGTTTTCGTAAAAGTTATGCTACGTTCTTATTTTTAAAGTATTTAATTTGAGTTCAATTTCTTAACTTTGGGTATTGTTGGAAACCGGTCCTGGTAGAAACAATGTCCGTTTATAAATACTGAGGAAAATTAGTAAATACTTACAATATCTTTCTCATTTGAAGAAAACAAGTAAAAACCTAAACAAAAAGCAAAAGATAACGAGGTCAAATTAAACACAGTGCAGTCTGAAATATCCATGGTTAAACCATTAAAGTTAGTACAGATCTGTACCGAGTTATATTTCAGGCAAATCCTCCTAACGCGAACTCAACCGACATAAAGTAAGGTTGAAGTGGTGCATTTATTTCATGTTATTTATCACGTTTTCTATACATGTGAACAATCTCAAATGCGCTTTACAATGATCAGTTTACTCCCAGCGGATCAGAAGCATATACCTAATTCAAAAAAGTTTGTCTTCTGATTTGTTGCATTGTGCATTGCGCATTGTTGCAACCCCAGACCGCAACGTACCATGGATGTAACGAATATTTAAATAGCATTGCAGGTGCCTAAATGAAACAGTGATGCTCGTGTATAAGCCCTGGAAGCAATGTGCGGGAGAACAAATGTCGCTGTATCACAGTAGACACCTACAATGCTATTCAAAGCTTTGTTACATCCATGGTGCGTTGCGGTCTGGGTATGCAACAATGCGCAATGCACAATGTAATAAAGCAAAACACAACCTTTTTTGAATTAGGTGTATACAAGTGGGTCTGGCAGCCACTTTAGTCAAAGCGGATAATGATGCTGGTACTAATTGTACCAACCCCTAAAGGATGGAAAGCTGAGTGAACTTTAGCGGGAAAGAGAGTCACTGTTTATCTACACCTATACTCATTACTGCATGTCGGTCTACACAAACTATTATATGTTTGTACAAAGTGGCATACGTTTTATTCTACCGATTTTCCGACTGCCCGTGGTACAAAGAATACACACAGTGTCCAGTCAGAGCTTAAACTAATACCCACCTAACACCGCAAAGATAATTATCATAAACAGCAGCAGAAACAGCATATCCAGTATCGGAGGAAGAGACTGCAGCACTTGTCTCAGCATCCTGCGTTAAAAGGCAGTTGTTTCTGAGTATACATTAAGATGCAATAAATAACCAAGATGTGTCATTAGGGAGGACTGCATGCATCCGTAACGTAAAGTAAGTAAAGTGGTGTATTTACATAGCGCCTTTTCCATGTGACATTCTCAAAGGCGCTTTACAATGATCAGTTTTCCCCCCCAGCCGTCCGGAAGCAAAAATAGGTGCAACTGGTAGCCGCTTCAAAGCGGTCCATTCATGCGTGTACTCATAGATGAACCGACCCCGGAAGGACGGAAAGCAGGTTGAACTTTAACGGGAAAGAAGGTCACCCAAATCGAACTGAGGACCTCAGGATTGGGAGCAGAGATCTTAACCACTGCGCCAGCCCCTCCGCTAACGTCAAACTCTACGCCGGTCTGCCGCTAGTGTGTGCAAGAGAGGGGGTCAGTTGTCAGCACACTGCGTTGACAACTCAAAGCTTGCAGCCAGCCCGCTCATACTCTGGAATCTGACGCTATTTTTTTCCCTTTCGTAAACGGTCGATGTCATCTCGAACAACATTCTTTTGAAGTTTTCATGAAGACCTGACGATAAAGTCGAGATCACTAAAATAAAACTAATACTACTGGACCCTAATCCAACCAAAACTAATTCTAAAAGAGGAACCTAAACAAAAAAAAAAGAAAAAACAATTACCGTGTTCCGAACCCGTGACCGCTAGCATCGCAGTCCCACATACTACCACTAGATCAGCAACTTAAATCAATGCCGATCGTATTTCTTTTCTGTACAAGTATGAAAAGTAGCTTCGACTGCTGTTGAAACGAGCGTAGACTGGAACTAAGCAGAGGTGACCCAAGGCATTGGAAGACGAGGGAGGAGGCGGATGACGTAATTCGGATAGTCATACTCTGCAGCGGGATACGTGGATACGCGAGTAAGCAGCACGGGGGGCCCAGGTCCGTAATAGTGGAGAGGAGTGGAAAGTAGAGGGGAGATATTAGTACAGAGGTCCCGAGAAGGTGTTGACCGAGTCCACCACTGCATCTCATCGCATTATTCACTCTAGGGTTGTTGCAAGAAAGTCGCACTAGCATGCGTGCAGTTGTCTGCCCTTGCTTCAACACCCAGGGACCACGGAGTAACCTTGAAATGTGGGAGCACCATTGATGACTTGATATTGGGGCGGCACAAGACACTTCCTTATAAATCTAAAACTATTGAGGAGGCACGTGCCCTCTCCTCCCCGCCCAACCTCCTCCGCGGTCCCTGACTTCACTCTCACCACAAACTTGCGAAACAAGCACAAAAGCAAGAGCAAGGCGAAAGCATCCCAAAGAAAAACGAAAAGTCTCCGTTGTCTCACGTCAACGCTTGTGTTACCTCGATTCACATTCGTTCTTCATTGCACTTGCGTCTCTACTGCTTGTGTCTCTCGCGTTTACTAGAACTCCACATTGTGTCAGCTTATGCACTGAACACCGCTAACAAAACTGAAATCAGTAGAAACTGCAAGACTGTTGAAATCGGTCCAAAAGTGATACTAAGAGTAAGAGTAGTGAGCCGCGTACTGTAGTAAACATTAAATGGATTCTAAATTTGAAAAAACCCACAAGTGATATATACACTTTAAGATAAACACAATTGTCAGGCATTGCAACGCACACGCAGCATCCATCCAAGCAACTTACGCATTCGGGGGTGGAAGCGGAATCTTGAATTTTTGTCTAATGATAACACAAATGAATCATGAAGAAATTCTATAAATGAATCATGAATCATTGGTCGAAAAATATCTGAGATAACGAATTATCATACTGAAAAGATTCAGCTTCCACCCCCGATACGCATGTACGTGCGAATGCCTCGATTGCGTTTGTCTTGTACTTGCGTTTATCTCACTAGTGTGAACTACGCTTTTCTGCCCTTGAATCTCCCCATATTTTTTCTCTAATTACATTAAACGTTGGTGAATTAATTCTCATGATCGCTATCTGTCGAACAGGTTTTTACAGGATAACATCCGGCAAACTATCTCAGAGTATATTTCACCAAGTGTATAACTTCAAAAAAAATACTTTCATATACTGCACAGCGACATCTTCACATATATTGAGAGTCAGTAAAAATGATACTGCTCCCTAAAAACTTAACAGACTCACTGACCTTCTCACCCCGCCACAGTAATGGGAGTCAATAAGAAAGATTGGTCGAAGAGCTCTTGTGACCCTGACATGATTCCTCTGTCTAATTAAGACTACGATCGCCTCGATATACATCACAGAAAGGACAATGAGCTAAAAGATAAATTTCACAGAATCATCATCATTATCATCATCAAAAAGCTTCCATCAATTTGGTGCAGATTCGCTGGGAGTCCCCAAGACCCCAAGAACTAAAAAAATCCCCACAATAGAAAATTGGTGTCCCTTTGTATTTGTTTCTTTTCCCAGACAACACATGTCATAAACTGTAATATGAAATTATGAAAAAAGTTCTCTTAATGTCCTTTTCTTTTAATTAACCTGTTCAAACACACCTAAACAATATCTCATGCACTGTTTTGTCTTCTTTGGAAGAAACCCACTAAAAAACTTTTCTTTCCTTTCTATACAATTCAAATTTGAAACCAATTCTGTATTAATACATACTATCCCCACCCTTCTCCCTCTCTTGCACTTTCCATTCTCAAAACATTTTGTGTTTCAAATCCAGTGGACCTGAAAGATTAAATAAATTAGAGTACATACACATGTACAATGATTCACGAGTGAGAAAAACATTTAACATACGTGCTACTAATAACTCACAAAAACTGGCGTAAGTTTATCGCAACACATTAACTATGCCTTTTTTAAGTTTTAAAGTGGCACCAAAAAATGTCAAACAGGTGGGAGCAACAGGTTTAAATTAAGCCTTATACTCGAGATCTAAATTTACCTTTAACACAGATCTCTTGTGTGTGAAGAAGAGCTTGGGACCTCTCCATTTCAACTTGATAAAGAGGCCAACAGCTAACAAAGTTAGTGTGAACAGTTCAAGAGATCCATGGACCTACAGTGTTAGAAAAGCAGTTGATATACCAAAGAAGTGGCCTTTGGAGGCTGATATTACACATTAATATTATATGACCACAGAGCAACTTTGAGATTGGGGAGGGGGAGGTGGGGAGGGAAATTAGTGATTGAATACTGAGGGGGGCACAAGACACCTTTTTGAAGTTACTCCTTAATTTTAGAAAATGTTTTGGGGGCATATGCCCCCAGCCCACACCGTACCCTGTATAGCGGCACACAACTGAGAGTGGGAGTACCCAAACCCCCCTCCCCCCTGGAACTATAAATACTCATCAACACACCGCCACAGGCAGCACTGCTCTGAAGTCAACAACGTTTTTGTCGCCCTCTGGTTCTTCTGCCAAACCAAGTGCCAAGAGAAACATTGAAGCCAGCAGATCCAGCCCATGGTAGATATGGTTGTGGCAGATAAGGTAGAATGTCATTGTCTGTATTGTCGGATGACTATCAAACTTGTCATTGTTCAAGCCTTCATCCAAATAGATTGAGGCATCCTGAAAACGAGAACAAAATAAGTATTAACCCTATTAAGGCATAAGCCTAAAAAGTTACACAAAGGCATAAGAGGGGAGGGGGAGTTCAATTGAGCCCCTCCCCTCCACTCTTGACATCTTTTATCCAATTGGTTTGATACTTGGCACATAAAAAGAGCTTTCTTTGAGCTTTTAATTAAAGGAAACTGATTCATGGTGTTTGATTGGTTAATTTCAAAGCAACCACAGCCATATAAATCATACCATTGCAACTCTGCCATCTTGGTTTTCAAGTTTTTAAACTGAACACTAAAAGTGGTGAAAAACAATATATACTGACTGGAATAAACAAAGTTAAAAGACATGTTGTAAAATTGTCAGTATTTAGGTGAAAATAATCACGTTTTTAGAGAAAAATTGCACTGTTGTAGTCAATACACAAGTTGGATGACTTATTATAATGATGATGCCATCAGTCATGACAACACTTATTAATTAGAGTCAAAAGATGTGTTAAAGAACAAAGAGCAGTTGTACCAAAATTTGAAAATAGGTTAGAGAACAAAAATTTCAAGCTAAAATATCGAGGGGCGTCAGATTAACCCCCCCCCCCCCTTATGCCTTTTAGGGTTAACATTGCAGTGTGTTTTTGTCTGGAACAGATCAACAGGTGTCGTGAATGAGTTTGTATTTAAGATGTAGAATGTTTCAATAAGCACTGCTTCTGAATTCAGTAACTACACATTACAAGTAGCTATGATTCAAACATGCTTTTTAACTTTACATTTAAGATCTACACTCAAGTTATACATGATGTGTTGTATAGAACACAGCTAGTTGATCTTTGATTGATTGACACATAGGTAGTACACATAGAAAACACTGGTTAGTACTGAACAAGAACTACACATGCAAAGGAATTCCAATTCAAATAATCACTCATCAAGGTTCAACACAACTAAACTGAGGTGGTGCTTAACAGAAGTTTTCAAAGAAAAAAAAATCCAGGGAATGGGCAGAGTCTAGGAACAGCATGTTTCTAATTTTGACTCGAACAAAGCTAGTAATTAGATTCCAGGAAATACTCATGATACCTCCCCCACAAAGCGAACCATATTTCATTTTCCAAAACAAATCAGCCTATTTTTCATTTGAGGGGTCAACTTCCCCTCGACTGCCAACCATGAACATTTAACTGGTTCAACAATTCAAATACTATTGATAAGTAACTTCAAAAGTGAATCCATTACTTAAAAGCCAATATACACGTATTCCAGTTAAGAAACAGATGGAAAACATAATACAAAACTATATGACAAACGAAAAATAAAAAAATTAAAGACAGATTCTGTACAATGAAGATGATACATATTGTGTATGTATTTTAATAAAACTGCATAATACTTCCTGAAACTGAAACATTCCGTGAGTCACGTTTTACGTATATACTTAATGTACATTGCACCATTATGCCCAATGGGCCCCGAAAGTAAAATTAACGACCGCTAATAATAGCTAAACTCAAAAGTAAGGAGGATCGTAACACTACGGAAATCTTTACTCTAAATTTTGGTTATTTCTTTTCCCTAGTAATTTGCTCATTTAGCAACGGCTGAACAAAATTGATCAAAGTTCCAGAGCTTCCTCAACAAACCTACCCTATAATAGTATCCCCAGTTGCTCTCAGTTCTCTGCATGTCGCTGTTATATGCACGATAAGCGTCGGTTTTATCCGTTTCTATTTGCCTGATCACAATTCTTTCCACGTTCATATGCAGATTATCAGTCGTCTTAGCTTCTGTCACTGTCAGTTCTTGCCGGAGACTCTCTTCCGTTTGACCTCCTCCGAAATTGTGCTCTGTAAAATAATTTACAAGATCTGAGGTCCTAGACGCAAACCAATGGAAAATTTCCCAACAAAGTTTACCTGCTGCAACTGGCGACCGGAGAAGAAGTTCTCCTGATCCGTACCGAAATTTGCTCCGAAATTCATATTGGAATTTCATGCAGTCTCGATACTGAAATCCGACACGCTCACATGCCACTAATGCGAACTCGTCACCCAACAAGATGGCGGCCAAAATTCAGTCCCATTCCCCTGATCGGAAGTCGTCAAGCTCAATTCAACCGGTCTTTCACGGTTTTCGTCTCTATGGCAAGTAGGTAAAGTGACTCAAAATAAGAGAGTTTGTATGGAAATTTTGACGACGTGTTATTTAACAACTCTTTTTAAAATCCACTGATTCGCGCAAGTTTAATTTTCCTGAGTTTTGGCCCTCGCCGTTTACGTCCCTTCATCTTTCATACTTAAAGAGCAAAATGGTAGCTATACTTAATTCAAGAAACAGTTATCATAAATTTGGTTTGTAATAAAAATATCTAAACTTGAAATTTTAGGTTTTGGCGGTCGAACGCGAACTACTCGTGACCCCTTTCAGAGGCGCGGACGTCCGAGGGAATGGGTTGTATTGATGCGTACGTCCGCGAGAATGGGTTGTTCTATGTATCGGCCAATACACGCTTTTTTTTTATAAGAACAAACATTATAAGAACACCCAGGCTGAGATTGGTCCAAAAATTAAGAACGAGCTAAGAACAACCACCAGGCTGAAATTTTGATCAGAAAAATTTAAGAAACTTAATAAATTCTTAAACATAGACTAATTGAGATGTATATGAAAACAAAACTTGTCAGAATTAAGCTGGTCAACGGGCGCCGGAAGAGTGATTTTAAAAGCAAGCTCGTCACGTTCGCGGACGCTGTGTTGACGGTTTCAAATTTTTTCGCTGAATGAAACAATAGCAAACACAAATTTCTTAGTGCCATCTTACATTTATTGTTCCGGGCAACTAATTCACTGTTTAAAAATATCAGGAAATAAGAACAATTTAAGAACAACTTGAGGCTGAAGTTGCCAAAAAATTAAGAACAGCCCAGGCTGGGTCGAAAGTTACTGGTTCTAATAAAAAAAGCGTGTAGCATCAGTGTATTTTCGATCCGTTGCAGTTGCATGCTTTTTATTTATTTCATTTCATTTTGTTTTTTTAAACCAAACCTTTACGACCAGTCAGTTCACAAACTCATTCAAGTTTGCATTTAGAACAAACTACTGATCGTGTACAGTACTTGTAGTCACGCAAAAAGCCCTAATTTTTTTGTTTCTTGCGTGCTAGGCGAGCACAGACCTCTTATCAGTTACAGTATGTCCCCGCGACAATAATTTTTCGTGGGAACATGAAAGATTTCCGCTCGGAGGGTAGAAAGGAATTTTAGACTTGTTTTCAAAAGTCCTCTCAGCCCAGACAACTTTTCACTCTTAAGTCAGTCTTCAAGTTAAGTGTGAGAGCGTTCAACACAGTTTAGTATAAACTTTTTGCTGAGTGAAACAATAGCAAACATAAATTTCTTAGTGCCATCTTTAAATACATCAATATGAATACATACGTTTTTCCGGGCAACTAATTCACTGTTTAAAAATATTAGGAATAAGAACAATTTAAGAACAACTCGAGGCTGAAATCGCCAAAAAGTTGTCAGGACTGTCAGAAAAAAAGAACAGGTTTTTTACGGTTTTCGCAGCATACAAAAGTGACTAGTCACAATCTATTTATATTAATTTGAATTTTTCCATACACTTCTCTGTTGTCAGTTGTTTTTCGCCGGAGCAACGAAAATAAAAACAAATGCGCGACTACATAACTAAAAGTAAAAGGTTGGCATTCAGTTCCTCTCTCGTAACACTTACGGTTTTCCGTTCAAAAAGTGAAAGGTATTTGACGTAGAATTTCCATACAAACTGTCTTATTTTGAGCCACTTTACCTACTTGCCATACAGACGAAAACCGTGAAAAGGCCTATTGGATGACCGGTGGATGACAATCTCCGAGACAAGGCTTTGAATTTGGGAGACGCGCTCGAGCTCGATGACTTCCGATCAGGGGACTGGGACTGACATTTTGGCCGCCATCTTGTTGGGTGACGAGCTCGCATTAGTGGCATGTGACACGCTCCGTTCTATTTGCTTTGGAGGAGGTACTTTGTAGAAGCCGACACTTAATGCGTTGCACTTTTGCCCCAGACCCAACGCTTCGTCCTAAAGCAGCGGCGCCTGAAGCTCCGCCCATCCTAACCTTCCGTTTTTCTATCACCTTCCCACTTCCGTTTTGCGAGAAAGTAACGCGAAAAATGCTAATTTTACTAGAGCAAATTATACACAGTTATTCAGTAGAAGGTGCAACCTTGTTGAGTTGGAGACAGTGGATTTTCTAACTGTCGTTTTTCTTGTAAGGGAAAAGTCACATGTATTGTGCAGAAAGAACAGTCGGTGTTCGGAAGGTTGTTATTAAACGATTGACTGTCAAAAACACGCGTTGGAGCACTGCGTTACTGGTTGGACTGTTTGAATGGATAAACCAATCCTTTCGTAGTCATTGGGTCTCAGCAGATAAACTAATAACACGAACGCAGTTCGAAGCGATCAACAGCAGAAAAGAACACTGGATACAGTGACAAATCATCCTTGACGTTTTTTATAAGTTCACGTTTTCAGCCAAACACGTTCTCTCCAGTCGGACCTTTTCGACCCGTGGGGGGGTGCGATTGCACCCTACGCACCCCCCTGCCTTTGCACCTGTCCCCATTCCCCCACCCCCTCCTCCCACATACACACACTGCTTCCGAGTAGCTTCCAAGCTATTTCAACAATACTGGGAGACTAGTTTTGAAAAAAACTGTTTTATCTGCGTGGGCGAGTACGCTGAACAAATGGGTTTAATCAAC
>JAOBRG010108881.1:8544-35442 GCA_027574985.1 Umimayanthus nakama | reverse complement strand
TGCTTTGATTTGTAATTGCACTGTTTGGGATTTATAAAGAGGTTCTTAACCAATCAGATTGCAGTAATTTTTCTATGTATATTATTAACTTAGTAAATAATAGTGAATTGAAATAAAATTAGGTGCTGGTTGGCAACCAGTACTGTTTTGAAGTTAAGATGAGCTTAATTGGTTCAAGAAAGAAATAAAAAGGGAGAAAAAATTGGAGTAAAGAGGATATTAAAAAGTCTAACTCTTGCCTCATAGTTGTTTTAATTTAATTGAAATAAAAAGAAAACGACCACGCGAATTCATCTCGCTTAACGCATGTCGATGGACAACCGTGACACAAAACGAAGGATGTCTTACCGTTTCCCCACAGTTATTAAAAGTTTGCTTTGGAGTTGGTATATGAAATTATAAAGTCAATTTTACTATGATATTCCATGCAAGTCTAAACGCTTAACTTCTGAAAACCCGGAAGCACTGAAACCTTTTAAGCCTTTTCCAAATACTTTTCTTCTCAAATGATTAAACTCTTGTACTGATATGAGAAGGCACTAAACGAGTATTAGTTTAACCTGCCCAGCTGGACCGATATCGCGGTTGCGTTAACTGACAATAACGTTAAACACTAAATTCCTAAAAGCAAAGCAATGCATCTTTTTAAGACTCTTCGAAAAAACATTTTTTTTCAATAATCAAACTCTAGTCTAGGTTTACCAAGCAATCGTAACCACTGACAGAGGAATTCTGAATAGCACAAAGTAAGTGCAATGGCCTATAAGCCACAGCGCTAGATTATGTATCAGTTTAACTTGCCGACCGGATGTGGATCGACATCACGATTGCATTCAACTGGTGATAAGTCTAAATGCTAAATTTCTGAAAGCAAAACACTGAATCTTTTCACATGCAAGACTTTCCGAAACACCTTTCTTCACAAATGATCAAAACTATTTGGGTTTTCAAAGAAACCATGTTTTACCATCATCAGGCGAAAAAGTATTAGAGTCCGATGACCTGTGCTCACGAAAGTTAATAATACATGTCAGGGATTGTCTAGCATGCAAGTTTCATGGGACAGGTCGCATTATTGAAACCACAGCACTTATTGTCTAGCAGCACGAGTAAAGAGGAAAAAGGCAAAAAATACATATGCCCCTTCGACATTAGTAGCTGTACCTTACTCTCTGCCCCTCCGATATTTGTAGGTGCACGTTATCCCCGGCCCAACCGATATTAGCAGGTGTACCTAGCCCGCGGCCCATCCGACATTAGTAGTTGTACCTTACCCCCGGCCCATCCGACATTAGTAGGTGCACGTTACGCCCGCCCCATCAGATATCGGTGATTCTTCTTACCCCCTGCCCCTCCAATATTGATAGTATTATGCCATGTGTTTTAGAGATTTGTATTCATGAGATTTTTGTAGTTTTGTATTCAGATAATTTCTATTGCGCCACAGATTTACAATTAGATCTTAAGCTTGTCAATGTCACGCCATAAAATTTACTACATTGTTTTGGAGGTTTTACATAACCTTGGCCGTCGTTTAAAAATAGTCATGAATACAGTTAGATTTTTAGCTTATCAATGTCACGCCATAAAACTTATTACATTGTTTTGAAGGTTTTACATAACCTTGGCCGTCGTTTAATAATAGTTATGAATACAAATCTCTAAAAACATGGCATAGTAATATGTACACCTTACCCCTTTATATACAAAAGCTAGTTCCTTTAGCTATTCAGTCAAAATTGGTTGATCAAACCGGCTTTGAAACTACTAAGGCAGTAAACAAGTGTCAAGTTTTAAAGCAAGAAAGGAGCACAAAAATGGAACTCCCGTTTCCTTTAAAGTTTGTTGTAGAGCAACTGAAATTGTTCTGCAACAACAAAGCTTTAGCAAAGTATTAGCTAGAGTGTAGATTTAGCCTCGGCCCTTCTAGTAGGCCCCAGTCAGAAAGCTGTGAGCCAAAGTCTACGCTAAGTACACAATGAGGAAAACCGAATGGTAACTATGATGCTTCACAAACTCGTTCAAGGAAATACGTTAAGCTATCAAGCCATTACTCGAGATAAACAAATTTGAACCGGCTTATTGCCTCGATAGTTACCTTTCCCCGGAGATAATGATGAATTGTCTCCTTTACTGTTCATTGCTAGATTGTTCCTTCTCGATGAGAGAGCCCTGATTTGCTTACAGCCATTGGAGTAGACAACTACTCGGCGGTTCTTTTTTGTCCTCCTTTTTTTTTTACAATTTGTATGTTAAGGTTGTTTTATAAATGCTTGAAAAACTGCTTCAGAATGAGCTCAATGAGCAAATATTTGTTAAAAGACGACCTAAGAATTGAAAGATAGTTCCCCTTTCTGTTTAGGAAAACATAAATTTTACTGTATTTAGAAAAGCTCAATCTCAAAACGAATTTCTTGGAAAGCTTGGGATTGCACGCGATTTGGGGGGTTATTCTTTTGGAGAGAGCAACGTGCGATCACTAAAGATCTTTTGGGATTACTTTGAAGGATTATGTAAATTTGGTATGGATGAAAACTGGAACGAATTGAGATTACAAGAGACTTTGGGGTAAGTGAGTCGGAATTGGGTTTGGATCATTTGAGTTATAAGGGAAGTACTAGGAGCATTTCGCCATCGCTGATTACTCTTACGGGTTACTTTTGGAGGATTAGGAGCTTTAACTTCGGGTAATTGTAGTTGAGTAGAACTACCGAAACTAACTTCAGATCATCGATTACTTTATTGCCCCATGTTTAAGAATCCGTTGGTGTTTAGGATTCCGGATTCCAGCCATCTAGATTCCGAACTCTAGGCCTTCTGGATTGCGGATTCCAACAACTCTATTTTCCCGGTTTCTGGATTCCAGATCTCTTGGTTCCGGATTTGAGCCACCTGGACTCTGGATTCCAACAACTTTATCCTTCTTGGTTCTGGATTCGAGATCTCAAGTTTCTAGATTCCAGCCCTCTGGATTCCGGGTTCCAGCCTTCTGGATTCCATTTTCCAACAACATCTCTTCCCGGATTCCCGATTTTAAGCCACTTGATGCCGGATTCCAAACCAAAAAACTTGCTGGATTCCGGATTCCAGATCCTCGAAAGTGCCCGCGGCCCATAACTATTGATGATAATAAATGAAATGCTCTGCCTTCTGATTTCCGAAAACTATCTAAATTCACTTTTCAAAAGAAACTAAAACATAGACTTGTGGAGTTATTAGAAAAAGCTGACGACTATCTTGAGTTCAACCAAATTATCCAACTCTGTCAACTCTCTTATATAACTAATGCTTTTATAATTAGATACCTTTCTCAAATCTTTAAAGCTGTTATGAGTAAAACCTGCCTCCTGTATTTCAGCAAGTGCTGTAATGCTTTACACTATTACTAATCAATTCCTTATGAACTCTAACAAAATCTTTGATGTAATCTTTGTGACCTGTTTTAAATTTCTTTTCCTGTTCATATTGGTTTAAAAAAATTGTTAATTTGTTCTGTTTTCCCCGCCTCGACTAGGTCTACCTATCTGCAGGGTAAACCATATTACTGTAACAAAATCATACAAGAAAAGAATAAATGTTGTTGTTGCTGTTGAAATGAAATTTGCTGATGTAGTAGAGAATCATAAACTAATTAATTTGGTGTATTTTATCTGGCTCATTACGTCATCAAATCGTCAAAATAACGTCATAATAAAAAATTTCTAATTAAAGTAGAAACGTTTAGAGACGTTTCTGACTTAAAAAATGGACGAATAACCGGTACAAAGTGTAATGAAATTAAAGGCATTACACTTGGATAACTTAGATTGGGTAGAATTATTGGGACCAAAATGGGGTGACTTTGGAGGTTAACTGGTTGGGTGGCAAATTTGGCTTGGATCACCGGTTTCAGAAAAAACTACTGGGAGCAACTTAAGTTAAAATATAACTTGGAAGTTTGGGGGATTCTTTCTTCATTACCTCCAAAAAAGCAAAATTGTGCATTAAGCAACTTCAATATACCTGACCAATATAAGTTTTTTGAAAAAAGCTTTTTGTTGTTAGAACTAGTTAAGAAAATTTTTTACCATTTTCAAATGCTAATGGTTTGTTCATTACATCAATCGTTATGGCGTACGTTTAACATAAGCAAGCAGTACGCCAAGCACAAATCCCGAGCTTGTAACAGACCAAAGACAATTTTTAGCTGTAGGTGATACTTTATTACAAATGATACAGTAAGCACAATGTTATTATATCTACAATGCAACTGATGATAGAAACGCAAAGCTTTCTGAAAGTAACACTAAAATCTAAATCTACTGTACAAAAATAATTTCTGCTTCCTCAACCGGAACTGGCTCGTAATATGCAAGTTCCCAAATAAATGAAAGTAGCATGGAAACGAAATCTTTTTTTAAGAGGAAGCTGGCGTTAGCTAAAGACGCCAGTAGAAAGATGCAGAATGCCTGCCACTTTGGTCCGTTGTTGAAGATTCAGTAATCAATAGGTTACGAAAAAAAATGCTATTGGCCGAAATATCAGGCAATTGCAACTTAGAAAAGATCTTGTCAAAAATTCTTCTTTAAATCATTTTAAATAATCAAAATTACTTTAGGTAAAAATCATTGTAGATGAAAAGTAACTTATCTTTTTTCTCGTAACTTTGTTGAAATTTGGCGTCGCTTTTGCAACTAAGATCACAATTCGACCTTTAACGCTACGTCATTTCAGTTCTAATTCACTTCAAATATAGGTAAATTCCTTTTCTTATCAGTTTTCATTGGTAAGCCAATATCCAAAGAGTTCAAAAGCTAGAAGACGCTCATCAGGTATCTTTACTTGGGCAAACTGCTACAGGTCCATAATAATTAATACCTGCATAGAGATTTCTCAAACGTTCTAGTTTGTTTTTAAGGGAACTTGAAACTGAAGAAACGACAGAAGCAGAAGCAAAAATTGTGTTCAGAGGGAAAATCTCCCTCTGTACCGTGGTCCTGCAGACAGGACGAGCTCTGTGATGGGAACATTCTTCCGCTTATAAATAATTATGCTTTTGTTCCCGTCTGTCTGGTTTTTCCCGATTCATAACTGACTTGACTGAAGCACAAGCATAAGTTAAAAAAGAAAACCTTCCGTTCCTAAGTCTCACCAAGCCTCTGTTTCAAGCTCAACCTTGTTGGACAAAGCTAAGATAAAAACCGAAATGTCCAGCCGAATCCGAAGCTTCGTGTTTAAGGACCGTTTCAACTTTCTTGACAGTGAGGTCTTTGAAAAAGGTATAATTTACATCTAAAATAAACTAAGTATGAATTGATCAAAGAAACAATATTTTAAAAAGAATAGAGGTATTTGTAAATACATAATAAGAATTTGCAAAACTTCTTTACTAATAAGAATTTAGTGACAATTTAAATCTAACATGCACCCTCGAATGGGCAATACCGTTACCACTGCGACTGAGTTTGAAACATTTGTAAAACTTTCAAAGCCAAATTAATGTAGCAATGTGATCTTTAAAGAAAAATTAAATCTTGTCAGTTCAAGATCGTTAGCATTAAATTTTGTACTTCTAATTCTAGTGCTAACTGGATATATAAAGGTTGTGAACTAAATAATCCGACAAACCGACACAAAACGAACATATAAGTGATTACAAATTACTTTATACGATTTCATGAACAGGCTTAACAAACAAAATAATGCTGAATTGCCACTGTAATATATTTGCAAGTATAGTGATTCAAATACATTTTGAGATTATCTGAATATAATCGACTTTTATTAGAAAAATTATTTTCGAAAAGTTTCTCTTTGCCCAACTTAGTTGCCTTGCATTCTAATGCGCGCTTTGATCTGCTATTTGTAAAAAATGTATTCTGGAACTGTTAGAATGAACACTAAGAACATCAGTTACATTCTGGATCCAAAATTTTGCCCATTAATATATTGGTGTTATCTCAGAATCAAGCAGTGTTAAAGGTTTAACTGTTTTACAGAAGGCATCGAATTTAAGTAAGTTTTGTTAGGTGTTTCAAAGTCAGACCAAAACATTTATTTCCGAACTTCTGTCAAATGTTTTTCTAGAGAAGTTATTCAAAGTCCAACTGTCTTATAAGCTGTCAAAACAAAAGTTTTGGAATGCACGTAATTTAAGTTACACTTAATCACGTAATGCGCGATCCCGAATTCTCTCTGAATGAGTACAAAAGTTACGACTGAATCGAATTGAACTGCAAATTTGCAAACAAAGCAAAATGTTAACCTACTTAAATGCAGCGCATGACTAAATAATTTCTGGACAAAAAGTATTATATATAAAATTGGTAAAAGAACATTTTGGTGGTTGCAGCGACCATAATTACCCAAAGAGTAGCAAGGTTACAGCAACCTTTGCTTAGGATCTACCTAAATAACCCAAAGTTAATATTAAAAATACGTCCCAATACATTTGAACAAACATTTTACTGAAGTCGTAAACAGCGCATACTAGCAACATTGTAAACTCTTAAACTGGGAAACTGATTTAATGAAAAAACGAGATCGAGGTAATTTACGACCCGACTCTAAACCAAAGCTATCGACAGCGCAGGGAAGAAATGGTTAAAATCTGCAAAAGCTCCAGTTATTGCTCTCGTGTAAAAAAATGAAGCTATTTCAAACTAAAATCAAATATTTCAAAGCCATTTCTTTGGCTAGATTCTTCCGTCCCCCAAGAGAAAGATCCCGTTCGGTTCTGGTCATGTGACACACAGGTTCTGAAGGCAAACAGATAAAATATACGTCCATGTAGGCTTGTTTTGAAGAAAACAAAATATTTTCTCTCTACGCTGGGCTAAACAAGAAAAAAGCGCTCCTTTAACGCTTACCTTGTCTGTTAGCACCCAGACTCTATGCCAGTGCCACATGATCCTAACCAACAAGGATCCTTTTAGAAAAGGAATAGCTTTAAACAGGTTACAGTGCTATCTGCGAATGCCTCTAATTCTGATAAAATATATAGGTATTCATTTTCATTTTTAATAGAAACGGGATTGTGCCGACCGAAACTAGGGACAATTCCTAGTATCTCGTGAGTTGTTGCAGGTATGACGTTTTTACTACTGGGCAAAGAGCTTTTGTTCGCAGTAGTTGGAACGTAGTTGATACGAGGCCATAGTACGATCTCCTTTGTCTTGATACAGGGGATAATTTGTCTCCATATTAAAGGAGCAACTCACGCCTTCTTCATCACTACTATCTCCATGGCCTCCTTGGTCTTGTTGTTGTAAGACCGTCTGATGATATCCACAGCCTCCGCATGTGTGACTCCGTTTAAACTCGACCCATCAACTGACACGATTTCATCACCGTGCTGTCAGAGAGAACAGTGATGTCAGTGTAAACTCTTACTGCCCTTAACAGAATGTTTCCTCAACCCTAAACTTTTGTCTTCTTCCTTGAAGAAGGATCTTCAAAGGTAAAACTCCTTGCTTTCAAGATAGTCTATCATTGTTGTTGCTTTTCGTATTTATAGTTATTTATTTATTTGTTTGTTCATGTTTTCATTTGCTGTATTGATCTGAACCCATTATTTCTTTAGCTAACCAACTTATCCATGCATATTCTTCTTGCCTGCTAGCTGTTTAGTTGAACTTACCGTTATTACAGCCAGCAGTGCACAAAATCATGACTAATCGTCTCTTTAATATAGTACCAATTTAGATATAAACATTTCAGCTATATTATTGTGTTCTCTAAGTACTATATTCTTGTTTAAAAATATGCACGAGCAAAACCATTGCCATTGTTATATTATTGTTATTACTTTAACATTACATTGCAAAGATACATCGCACGTTCTGATTGGTTCTTTAGCGACTTGGATTTCCCGTGATGACTATGGGGCATTACGAGTTATTGTTGATGACCTTAATTGGATGTTCGAAGAAAATAGATGCGACTTGCACGGTGTTATTGTCATATTTAGAATAACAAAAAAACAAATAAACTAAACAGAAACAACAATCCAAATCAAATTCGGCGGGTTATGGATTTGAACCGCTCTAAGCCTAGTTGTTCGAAGAGTTTAAACACTTATACAGCGGATTAAACCCCTTTCCAGTAGATAAATTTTGCTCGTTGTCCAATCAAAATTAGGAACGCGCCATTAACTTTTATGCACTGAAAAGGGATTTATCCGTTGGATAAAGTTATCCACTCTTTCTACAACCGGGCCCAGGTTTAGCAGAAGTTGCTAAGTTTTGGCGGGAAAAATGTGCACACGCGCGCCTCGACTTTTCAAACAATAACTGCTACAGCTGGTTGTACATGACAAACGTCGAGACTGAAAGCACGTGCGTATTGAACGGAATAAACTAAAAAAAAAGAGGTATAAAATGAAGTTTACAGCTGAAAAGCATGGAAAGAAGTTTACTCTTGTTCTTTTAAAATACTTTTGGACATTCATCATGTTCTATTAGGTCACAGGTGTCAATATTACGGGTGTACAACTTAATCTTATTCCAATGACCAATGTAGTGTTTCGGGCACCTCGCCATATATAATTTTTTCGCCGCTAACTTGTTTTTTTTATCGCCAACCGGGGTTATCGCCACTATCTAGGATTTTCTCTCGACCAGTTTGAGATTTGTATGGCATGCGCAAAATTGTATTAGTTTGATGAAATATCGTGTTTGAATTCTCACCATTAGTCGGCCGTCATCTGCCGCAGCTCCACCAGGAAAAACGTTTTCGACTCTTATCTCGGGCTGTGTTCTCGAACCTTTTCCCCCGGATATGCTGATGCCTGAAGAGAATTTCAGACAAGTTAGTTTTTACACGTTTTGTATGATACAGGGTCACAAAGACAGTTACACATTGTTATTATTTGAGGTGGGGCGACTTGTTTGTTGGAGAGCAATCTCCGCAATATCAATTTCAACCGTTCAAGGACTCGAAGGACTCCAACTTTGCACGTTTGATAATGAAGAAAAGGCTACAACTTTCAGTAAGTCAATATTTGAGGAATTTTATACTGCTTATTAGAGAGCAAGGATACATTAATAGCTTAGTGTAATAGATTAAGTTCCCGCTAACACGTAGCCGTATATTTTCGAATACGGAGATTTTTTCCCTGTATGTAAAATATTCTTCGTCCACATGTAGCGCTTTCGAACAGTATATGGCTGTCTGCATTTTGTCGGGTATTTCTGAAAACGGAGACTTATTCCTCCGTATTTAAAAAGTCGACGTCAACAACTAGCAGTAGCGTCTTCGAATCATATGTGAGGAGGGCGAGCTAAGAACAAAGGGATGATGTCATATCGTATTTGAAAACTTCCGTTTTTGCCCGTCGACATGCATGAATATGATACATCTCCGTTTTCAAAAACTTCCATCCTAGAGAGCGTGTTTGTAAGATTTATCTTTTTCTTACATACTAAACTAAACTAATTTTTGAGGGAACTAAAACAAGTCAACCAATTCTGGCGATAAACAAAACAAAGCGACAAACAAAGTTGTAGTAAACAGACAGCTTTTCGCTGTTGAGTTAGTTAACTGATAAACCGGCAGTTGCACATCATAAATTAAGGTTACCGTTTATGTTGGAACGGATCAAAATTTCGAAATTGAGATTTTCCCAGATTTTGAATATACATGAAATGAGCTTCTAGTAAAAAAAAAATGTTTTTAATACGTCTAATAGTTTGCGAGATATGACGAGCAAAAGTTTTCACCGGAAGTAAAATTGTATGACGCGCGGTTTACTTTATGAGTGAATTTCTCAAAACAAGTTTTGACTCAAACTACGAAAATGTGGAGGATCAATGCTCTCTCAATTTTTTGTGGCATGCCTTCAAATTTGGCAAGTTGATAAAGTAGTAGTTGAAGTCAAAAACCGTCCTGGCGTTTTTTGAAATTCCGCTCCAAATATTTTTTATGACTGAAACAGTGTAGTTTTGTATGCTGCAAATGGGGAATTTTCTTTAAATGCCTGCCGAAAACTAAATATGACTTCAATCAAAAATCGCCAGGACGGAATAAGAGTAAAAATTGTGCCTAATCTCACAAACAACTAAGAATGGTCGAAATTGAAACTGACAGCCGCATTGACGTTTAGAAATGAAAAAAACAGTTCGAGTTATGATGCTCGCACTCTTTTATAAGCAAAAATTTTTAAACAATGTTTTCACCATCACATAGATAATTTTATAGGCTTTCTATTGATATATAGGTTTGTGGGTGTCCGATGAGTATCAACGGAGTTTCATACGGAAAACTAAAAACACCGCACAAGGTGAACGGTAACCGATACACAGCAAAATGTCTGCAGAATCCAAAACCTATGTTTTTTGTCAATTAAAGGGGGAAGTTTTCAAAGTATTACAGATATTAATAAAATCAAGAGGCCAAAAGTAACTTTACCTAAACTTGTTCTCTTTTTTGGTAGCATTATCGTTACTTGTATTTCCGTGTTTTTACTCGATTCGTTGTCCGGGGTTGAAGAGACTGAGATGGAGGGCAGAGGGGGAGCGACGCTACCATTGGATGCAGCTGAGGCGACGCCGTTATGCGAATTACTGCTCGCAACTTCGTCCTCGTCCTTGTATTCTACAGACACTCTGTCGGGAACAAGAAGAACATGCGGTGTCGTTTGCTCCTCCAGCCGTTCTTCTATTGGAGCATACGTACTATTTGCAGTTGACGGGTCGCCGCTGACCTGAAGAACAAACCGCAGTCAAAACACATTCAGCAACTTAAACTGTGCGCTTTGTTACTCGTGCCGTTGGCAATGAGTTGAGGATTCGGCTCAGTGCTTACTATTATTTATTTTCGTGTCACGATCATCCGATGAGCTTTTGTTTTAGTAACGTGATATCAATTTGCAATAGATAAGCTAATGCTAGATATCTCACACTGTCTATCAGTTTAATTTGTTAGCGCAGTAGTTAGGCCAAAGTTCGTCTACGAATTTTTAGACTGCTTTGAAAACCTAAAACAGTTTTGCTATTTGTGATGAAAACTATTTCGAAAAGTCGTAAAGTGATCCAGTGCTTCGCGTTCAGGAATTTATCGTTTAGATTTGCACGGACAGACAAAGTTAATTTGATATACTAATTCTGAAGCACGATTGTCCGTCTTATGCATGAACACCCGTGGGCATTTCGGTAGCATTAGGTCAGCGGTCGCGAAGCAAGATGGCGGGAGTTCTTCGTTGCTTTCAGAATTTCTGAATTTTCGTCGTTTTGTGTATCTATTTTTGGTGCTTGAACGCACCTGATTGTGTGAACTAGTTTGCTAAATGTTGTTGTGTATTCCAGTCGTCTTTTAATGGCATCAAAAGAGATAATTGAGGCACTACTCGACGAAAAGCTAAAGCAAGTTAGTTTTAAATGTCATTGTACATGTACTTGTATTTAAGCACAGTCTTACACTCCTGTCTATATTAAATCACTTAATATTTTTTCACATTCCGACCTAACGGATTCGCGTATTAACTGTTAGCAGTCTGACTCGATTAGTTTATTAACTATTTTCAGACTGCCAATATCATTTATTATTTTTGTCTTAATTTATAAATATTGTTTATGCAATTATGAGAAGACACAAATAAATTATTGTTGATTTTGTTGTTGTAGCACAGTGGTTAGGCAACTGGAATAACATTTTTACCTTTCTATTTTAAAATTAAAACATTAATGAGGCACTGGTAAAGCTAGCTTTCTTCAAAAGCCTCCTGCTTTCAACGAAAAATTGTAGTTTTTAACGTTGGTATATATATTTTGAACGCGTTCACAAGTAATAAAAATGATAAAAATGATACTACAATAGTAACACGAAGGAGAAGAATAGATTTTTAAAGATTTTAAGAAAAGTAACGTTTTAATTTAAATTGAAATGAAACAAATGTGGTCTTTCAATAAATGTTAATGAAACTATTAGTTTTATAATAAGAAAGAAATGTACAATATTTATTAGCAGAACAGTACGAAATCTAGGCCTGGTTCTATGAAGAGTGGTTAACTTTATCCAGCGGATAAATCCCTATCCAGTGGATAAAAGTTGCTCGCTGTCCAATAACTAATACTGAGAACGAGCAAATTTTATTCACTGGATAATACTATTCAATCTTTGTAAAACCAGGCCTTAGCTATTGAGCTTAAATTTTAGTCAAGAGACAAAATACAGCAGCTGCATGCTGATTATAGGTTCACGCCCAGCCGGTGATGTAGTTGAAATCCTGTACTGCCAAAACAACTTCCAAAATTTAGGGGGCATTTGCACTCCCATCATGACGCTAGGTAAAGCCCTGCTAATCACTGCATTGTACCAAAAATACTCTATGATTAACTTTCCGTTCAAAATTTAGGGGGGATTTGCCCTCCCTGCTCGACGCTAGCGTGACATGCTGGCAACCTTCTGTTGAGACAAAGAAATAAACGTCTTTTTTAAAAAATGGAATGGAGAACTGCTACTATTGTTGTTAGAGAGCAGTGTAATTGTATATTCGAGTTTGATAAACAGACGATAGCAACTCAATTGGATACCTTAATGAACTGAACAACGTATACATGCATTGGGAACAGCCTTTGAATGTATGTATACACTGAGGCACAAACTAAAAAACAGAAGTTCAAAAACACTCCTAGCAACTTTTGAGGTCGAGGCGCTGAAACACGTCAAGAACATTCAGCTTCAGCTTAAAACAGACTTTCTTATAAGAAAAAGAGTGTAGAAAATATTCAAAACAAAAAACCAAGCGCAATCGGAATGACGGTTGTGTAAACAATCTCTTAAAACGATATTGCAATTTAAAAGGACAGAAAAACATGCTGACAGACAGGAAAGTGTGAGCTTACAGAGACTTCGTGGACCATCGGCAATAAGACTTTGTCTGCCCAAGTTATGGACTCTTGTTTCCTCTCCTGTTGCAAAGGTTTCACAAGAATATCCGAAAGTTTAATTTTAGAAAAATTATTAACCAGTCTAGTTAGTACACACAAAGCAAACATTTTATTCGAATTCTTTAATAATCTTTTTTAAACCCCTGTAATTATTAAACCATTCACTTACAATTGTATGATTTTTAATAATGATCATTCATCAGCGTCTAGAAATTTTAGTTTAGCCGCTGTTTAAAAGATAATTTATTAAATTATCACTCCTGTTTATGGGTAAAAATACTTTCAAAACAAACTTAGACTTAGTCTCTGTTTTTGTTCACTTAAATTCTTGATTTTAGAATACTAAACCAATGATAATGTCTGGTCAACTTTAGTGTATACATTTAAAGTCTCCAGAAGTGGGCGGTTTTTCGCAAGGAAGAAAATCAACATAGATGTTCTTTAATAGGTAAAACGTCCACTTAGTAGTCTAGGTTCTACTTTCCACTGGGTTTTAAAACAGCCTTACGAGTCATTTAGGTGAGAATATGTGAGTTAAAATGAATACTTTGATCATGCTGGTTCACTTTTACAACAACTACCTATCACGGCTAGTAATTATGTGCAAACAACAAACTTACCTGAATAACTGGTACGTTTAGACTTGAAGGCCCAGAATCCCTTGTAGGTATATTTTCCATGGGATAATTGTCTGGGAGCGCTCGCAAGTTCTCCTGGGATCGTTTGCCTTCGTCTCGACTCAAAATACTTCCTCCCAACCACGCAACTGCAGTTCTTTTCCTCTCTAGTTCTTCTTTTTGCATTTTTATTTTTTCAACTTCTTCTTCGCTTCTCAGCTGAAAGCTTCCTTTGCTATCTGATCACAAAAAAGTCATACAAGAGTGTTATCATTGTGCTCTCTAAATTTCATTCGCTAGCACACTACTGTCACTCAACCAAGAGGTTTCACTCAATAGGTAGTTGCCCATAGCTGCTTTACGCAATGATCATTCGTTCATTCTCGATTAGTTTGTCGGAGGTACATTACTTCAGTCAGTCGTTTAGAAAACTGTCCATCAAATAATCAATCCAACAGCCAATCAATTAAAAGTGCCAGTGTAGTATTGCTGATTTTGGAGATCGGCTACTCAGTGAACGAGTTAGCGCTAGAGTCTGCGTTTGAGTCAGTTGAGTTTGAGTTTAGATAGAGTTACCTAAAACTCAATTAACAAATAAAAAAAAAGATGATGACAAACTGTCAAAGCATCGAAAATTGTTGTATCACGAAATATACGGGAAATATAAAAAGTACCGAAGTGCACGCTCAACCACTTGTGAACAAATTAAGATATTTTTCATTAGGTCAGGGTAAGAATTTAGGAGAGTTTTCCCACTGAAATGTCAAGTCTGTGGGGCTTTTTCAATCGCAGATACTTTTCGGCCAATGATTCATGATTCATTTATAGAACTTCTTCATGATTCATGATTCAATTGTGTTATCTTTCAAGATTCATTTTTTTGTCTATGATTCATGATTCATTGCCTGCGAGATGATGTGATTCATGATACCTTCACTTTTTTTAGCCGTGATTCATGATTCAAGATTACGCTTCCACCCCCCATTTTCAATGACCTGTTCTTACTAAGAAGTTTCTCAAACCCCGAGCATGTACATTAATCATGGAAATTAGCATCATCTATATGCAAACCGAAACTCAATTACCCTCTAATTAAAAAGAAATGATTCCTTCACGGCCTTTTCAGTTAAAAGCCAGTTATTTATGTACTTCCGGGACTTTAAAGACAAGATTGTCAAAGCCACTTATTTAAGGACTTCCGGGACCTTAAAGAAAAGATTGCCCAAAGTCAAGGATTTCTAGATGGTAAAAAGCCCTGCTTATTTACATACATACAAGCTGACCGGCTAAAAATACTGGCAATATAATCAAATCAATATAATCAAACAAAACACACACTCGTCCAACCAATCGTGCACACAAACTTGGTATTTGGTGATACAAACTGCATGTTGTGTTGCAAAGTGACACTGAAATTGTAACGGAAACACACCATGGATGGCTGCAACGAGTTGTCGCTTGGGCTTCTCGACCGCAGTTGGAATTATCGTCGGTGATCCTAGAGAAGAATTAGATAGCACTTTTAGTACTCTTGCAGACGGGAGTCAGCCCAATAAATAAAACTAAACTTTTTTTGTATTTACATGGTAAATTACTTGATATGTTTTCCTAAGAGTACTGCAGAGCAAAGTTCTACTTTTTAACTTTGTTCAAAAATTGTGTAACTCCATGCAATTACATCTGTTACTAAAGACAATCTAACGTGCCCAGAAACTTTGCTACTCAAAACAACAAGTCAGTAGCGTGACCTGACGTACTGTGCACGGTGTGACAATTAAGTACGGTTAGTGAGTAAGTAGTTTGTTTCATTATATGGTTAATAAATAATCGAACCTTTCAATCACTTGTTCAATTTTAAACTAATTCGTGCTCACGCAGTCTTCTACTATATTAACTATGCGCAGACGCAGTTTTAATTATCTTTTTAAAAAAAAAAACTCGTAAAAATTAATAGGAACGATTATCTATACTAAACTGATGCAATGACGTCAGGACGTCTGCTCGCACCAGGCCACTGAGCTTGGCCGCGCAGGCTACAAGATGGCGGCTGTACAAACTGTCTGTACTAAACAAGCGGGGTTCTAAGTTTATTTAGTTATACGCCCGTGATTGTAAAAGCCACACTCCTAAAACGAGCAGCAAAGGAACATACCGCTAAATGCGTCAAAACTGACATATAAATTTCAACCAATGTTTGTTATTTGACTCACCGGGTACACACATGCTAAGATAATCTAGCGCCTCCTTTTCCCTTGCAGACACCATGGCATCAAATCGTCCCAGATCATAAGGTGAAACCAGGGTTCTGCAACAAGACACAGGTAATTCAGTTAATTTGGTAAAAACCTTTCGCAATTTTCAATTTTATAGTATACGTTTACAAATATTCAATCCCTTAACATAACAAAAACCACCTTTCTAGTTCCGTCTTCCGATTTTCCTATTTTTTGTATACTGTTTTAAATCATTTCAAGAGTTTGTTTTTCCGCGGCACATACACAGATACGACAGCTACATATCCCATGAAAGGATTACTTAGCCATCGAAAAAGACAGGTTTACCACTGCAAAGTTACCTTGCGACCTATATATTTTCAAATTTGTCCATCTCAACTGGGTTTCCATAAGTTCCATCACTAGAATCTCTGGCGATTATCCAGGAATTTACAGCTTATTCTACTAGTAGTAATCCCGGTTCTACTATTTGCAGCTCAGACAGGGGGCTAGTTAGAAGGAAAGGAGAGGGCTATTAGAGGGGAGCTAATGAAGGGATCAAGGGAATATGAGGAAATATGAGAACTTGAACCCACCTGATGTCCCGAAGAAGAAGAGCTTTTTCAGGCTTGTCAAGAATGGCCAGCATATTATTAACAAGCAACTCCACATCCCCCTGCTCTTGATACTAAAACCAGACAACATATCAACTTTATACACATGTATACTATGCAACTGAAAGCAATGTAGGCCCACTGAATCCCAGAAAAACACTGAATATTTCAAAAACTGAAATTAAAGGTAAATATTAAGAAACCTGAATTTCTAACATAAGAAGTTTCTTCAGTTACCTCCATCTCCATCTGGCCCAAGCTTATAATTTTAGAAGTGGCTCTACTCATATTTTTGAAAACTTCGATTGTACCAGGGCAATGAGTTTTAAAAGTTAAGCTAGACACTAGTTACCAATAACCTAAAAAAATCCATTGTTTGGCTATGTATTTACAACCTAAAATTCATTGATCACTTGGTAAAAAAAAAATTATGAGAATGTACTTTTTCAATGCCTTTCATTTTTGAAACATTTTCTTCAGGATGTTTTTTTAAAAATTCATTCTATTTTCCCTTCAAGTATTAAATGATGCCATAATGATACCTAAGACTAAGAAACGTTTATCTGCAAGAAATGACACCATAACCATGACTCATCTGATTTATAAGCTAAAAATGGTACTCCTAAATGGAAAACCATCATAACCCTCTTCACCCATACTGTCTATTGGTATGTTCTCTGTGAGAAAAACAATAGAAAGATTATTAATCTGCACTCACAATCTTCATGTGTCTGACAACAGCATTGTACTCATCAACCACCAGTGTCTTACGAGCTTTCTCCTCGATGTAGGCAATCATTTGTTGCTTGTTGGTGCCACCTATCATTAATTGAGTACCGAAACCTTTCTCAAACACTGGAGGGCCTCGGGGGAGGTGACTGAACTCGTTATAATTGTTAGCCATGCATGCTGCTGTGTTGAGGTTATACAGCCAGGTCAAAAGCAAAGCAAAACAAAATAAATTAAAGCAACAAAATAATTAACAGGATTGGTGTTAACAGCTTTCAAAACATTGTAGCAGTTATAATGTTAAGGAACTTAAATGTTAAGGAAGAAACTTGATTAATAATAATCAAATTAAGGTATCAAGTAACACATTATCTGATTGATAATACGATAGTTATAAATATTTGGTTATTAAATAATTCATAAAACATCAATTTACATGTTGTATTTTTTAGTACTAAATTACTTATTTTACAATAAGATATTACTTTAATATAACATAGTTATACTCTGACAAGTCTTTTTGAGGAAAGCAAAATTTAAATCAAATTTTGAGGGCTTAAGACATACACTAGATTTACTCAAAATTGGTTAGACTTAAAAATAAAGGTTAGATGTTGATAGACTGGTTACATTTGCTACAACAGCTAGACCTGGTTGAACTGGTTAGACCTCAGGTGTAACTGGTTGGCTAGAATCTTGGTTAGACATGGTTGAACTGGTTACAAGACCTCAGGTGCAACTGGTTAGACTAGTTAGATTGGCTGGACTCAGGGTTAGACCTGGTTAGACAGCTGATTAGACCTGGTTAGACAGCTGATTAGACGAGGTTAGACTGTTTAGACCTGGTGCAACTAGTTAAACTAGTTAGAATGGCTTGACTCAGGGTTAGACCTAGTTAGACAGCTGATTAGACCTGGTGTGACGGGTTAGACCAGTTGGACTGGCTAGATTCAGGGTTAAATATAGACAGCTGACTAGACCTGGTAAGACCTTGTGGAACTGGTTAGACCTCTGCTACCACTGGTTAAACTAGTTGGTAGGCTAAGGATTAGACCTGGTTAGACCTCATATAGAATCGGTTTTGTATCATTACTTAAAAGATTTAAAAGTATTTTAGGATCCCATCAAGTCCACAGAACTTTCTGGCTACTGGGGGCTGCCTGTTGTACACCCCACAGCCCCTGCCCACAGGCCTGAACATACAGCTTAATAGTATAACATATTAAAAGTCTGACCTGCTATGAAAAAACAAAAA
The DNA here is from genome assembly GCA_027574985.1 of Umimayanthus nakama. Lineage (NCBI taxonomy): Eukaryota > Metazoa > Cnidaria > Anthozoa > Zoantharia > Parazoanthidae > Umimayanthus > Umimayanthus nakama. Next base: position 17,148 of record JAOBRG010108881.1, on the reverse strand, counting down.
TCACCTGATGAGAGTACAGCATGTGGAATGACTTACAAGCTGTGAAGATCCGAGTTTAAACTTTCATTTTGTGATGAACATTCCATTACAGATTTTTTGTATGATTATGTGCATAATATTTGAATCAATCTCTTAATTAATACTTTCTTCAATGATTGCCGTGTGTTACAAAAATTATCTGAAGGAAGGAGCAGGGAAGGGGTGGTGAGGAATGGATACTTACAAATTTGTCAACTACAGTATGATAAATAATTATAATGTGGATTGAAGCTGTCTATGAACTACAGTGTTCAAAGAAAATACAGGAAATTTTAACAAAAATCAAACTTAATTAATTAATTTGCACCTCTCACATCCATCCGTTGTTTGTTCTTTTTCCTAAAACTAAGCTTTGATTTGATCTTGTCACCATGCTTCTGCAAAAATGACTTTGATTTTTTCACTTTCTTGTCTCCTCCTTTTCGATGCCCTTCACCATCACTGGCCATCAGGATGATGTCATCTCTGCTGCCGACAGAACTAACCCTCTCGTCTCTCCCCTCAACACTGTCTGTTGAGTAGGTTGAATATGTCGATTGTCTTTTCTCATTTTCCCCTCCACTGCTTGTTGATGATGTTGCAATGCTTTTGGAACTTTGTGATCTTTCGAGGTCTGGTGATACAGTTTGCACTTCAACTACTTCCTTTACTTCACTTCTCTCAGTTTTGACCACCTCCATAGTGTTTTCAGGGGAGGGTTCTGGGGTTTGGCAGCCAATTTCTGCTCTTGGGGTTAGATATGGTCCATCATCATGGTCAGGGAACTGGGTACTAGAGTGGCTGAGCTCCAGTGGTGAGACAGGGGAGACTGGGGCTGAGTAAGATTGTGCTCCTTCACTTTTCTTGGAGTCTGGAACAAAAAAGTAAAGTCAAACTAAATATCAGGACAAGTTAGAGTTCAGAGCAGTATCATTGCAACTTATCACACTTTATCGCAGACATGAGTGCATTATTAGTGATGAACTGAAGTAAAATCATCATTACACTTTTCTGAAACTATCTGCCTGGATTCAGGGCAATTTCCAAAAGTTTCATAAAACGTATTAGTTTAAATTAAAGCTCTTGATTTTTTGCCTCTTAAAATATCTGGTTCAAAGCATTGACGAATTCCTAGTATCTAGTAAACTATTGTTTACAAATTGCCGTTGAGGTATGCAACACCAATTTATGCAGCCATTATAATTATGTAGGAGTTTTAACCAACCTTTCACAATGCTTCCATCTGGATAAACCCAACTAAGCTCAGAGTAGTAGTGTCTTGCCTCAGGCAGCCGGCCAACAGCCTGCAAGACAATAAGACTGTCTGTGAGACAAATACCAGTACTTACTTGACTCAAACTAAATACTTCACAGAAATTTTCCATATCGGTTTTTATGCTTTCTGTAGTTCTTTCAGCACTCACCTTAAGGGTTACCACAATATGTTTCTGTGACCTGATATACTCCACGGCATTTTTGTGCAGGATTGTTTCAAAACTCTTTCCATTTACATCAAGAATTTGGTCACCCACTTGAAATCCAGCTTGTTCTGCTAGCGATCCATCATCAACCCTGCAGAACATAGAACTTTTTCAACGTTCTCATTCAAGTGACTTGGCTGAACATTGTGGGAGGGAGGGGGTTAAGGTGAAAATGGTATTACATAATTGTACTGCTTCAAGTAAGTTGTCCCTTTAACCATTGCACAATATTTATAATTAAAAGCATTAATCACTTGATAATCCCTTGACCCTTTCAGCCCCAGCAACTTTACCAGTACACTTTGCAAATTCTCCTTACATTATCCAAACAAAACAAGTTGTTTGGTAATGAGAAAAAAGCAAATGATCATACACTGACAACAATTTATCTAAGATAAAAACCTAAATTCTTCCAACCTGTTTACAAGGATACTTTAGAGACAGTTTAGGAGAATTCAGCAATACACTCACCTGGAGACATAAATCCCCAGTCCATATTCAGCACCTCCCCTGATATTGAAACCAATAAAGCCTGTGGGTGTCTCTTCCACCATTAGATTCACCCGCCGCTCATCAGCCCCATTCAGCAGGTGGGTGTGTTGTTGTAACACTATACTGTGTGTGGTACTTCCACTGCTCTGTAAACATAAGCAGTCATTAGGATGACATTTTAAATCTCCCAGTACTGGCAGAGATGTTAAGGTTGAAAAATGCTATGCATGTGAAAGCTGTGATTGTTGCTCAAAAACATAAGGTTCTAGAAAAATTTGTTATTTCATTTAGACATCCTCTAACACATTTTGTGGAAAAAGTGTACATGTGGTTACCTATTGCAAGTATTTTTTTACTTTTTACAATCTTTCGTACTCTAATTGATATGAAAGTGACTGAGGCAAAGTATTTAATACAGATTGGTGCATGAGTATTGTATGTGAATTGACATAATTATATCATGAAGGTGAGTGACTTGTAAGGTCTCTATAAAAATCCTAGCACTCTAACTGGGCTTACATTAAAAGTAAACATCACAAGTTAGATCAAGTCCTTCAGAGTCATCAGATGGGATTTCAACCAACCCCCTCCCCGTCCTAGTTATACTGTACATAGGCCTTCCCACACCCCTAATACTTGGTTGATACAGACTTGGGGGCCCCACTCATATATTTTGATGATACGGGGGAGGTGGTGGGGGAAGACAGAGGTTAATAGTTTATATATAAAAAGTCTCAACTTCAGAGTTTGACTACCAACAAAAATTCCTCTTTTTTAGCTCACCAAAAAATCCACAGAAACAGTAAACCCACTCTTAGATGTTATTGTTGATTGAGCTGATAAGCAGTTGAGTTCTATTATGTATACCGGTAACTCAGTTTATTGCCTTACACAACAAATAATTTTTTTAGTTGTTTTAATTTGTAAGAACTATTCTTCATATAAATTAGATTTAATAAATTAAAAGAAAGTTCCGTCCTCCACCATCCCTTGTGCTTCTAAGTATTTACCTGCAAGCTGCCATTCTCAACAGTACCATTATGGATTGGCCTGCCATCCTTTACACTCAACCTGAAATAAAAAAATTTGTGAGCCATCAACACAACTGGCCAGTGGTTGTTCAACAAGCTAATGCCACACTTAATATTAAAGCATGCTTTTCTTGACTTTTCCTGAGTATTTCGTCAATAACTAGTGATCATTTGATACAAAATTAATAATACAGTCTTGGTGTAATTAAATAATAAGTTGTTCTTTTTAATTTAAACTGACAACATTTTAAGAGCGATGATTTTGCTCTTTTTAGTTTTTTAAAACTAATAGCATGTTTTTCTTGACTTTTCCTGAGTATTTAGTCAACAATTAATAATCATTTGAAACAAAATTAATAATACAGTCTTGGTTTAATTAAATAATAAGTTATTCTTTATAATTTAAACTGACAACATTTAAGAGCAGTGATTTTGCTCTTTTTAATTAGTGCAGCAAAATTTTGTTAAAGCCAAGCATTAATTTTGAATTTTTTTGACAATTTCAGAATGAAGTTTTAATACTCTTGTTTTGTTCTTGTTGTGTACAGTCAATGGAATATCTTTTGTTTTGTTAGGTACCACAAACTTAAGTACTAAAAGAACTGGACATAATAAATTCCTGGAAAATGAAGATTTGTGTTTTATGTAAAATTGTTCAAATTAACATTTAAAATCCAGAAAACATCCATATCCCATCAAAGAGGGTTTCAATATACTATGACTTTAACCCACCCCTTGGAATTTCAATTCATAGAGGTATTTAGGTATCCCCCTCCCCTGAAATTTCTTTTTTTAAAAATGGCTGTTTCCCTACACCATGTACTATAAGAAAGGCTGCCACACCCTTCTTTCCCATTGTTTTCACTCCATAGTACTCAGGGGCACCACTCACATCTTTTACTGACAGGGGGTCCCAAGTAATTTTTTTGGGTTTGAATTTTTTAGCCAAAAGGGATTTTTTGGGTACAGGGTTTTTTGAGGGTCGCAAGAAAAAAACAAAGTGATTTTTTGTTTTGGCAATGTGCTTTTTATCAGCTCAAATCAACAATGAGATAGGCACAATCTACTGATGGTGTGGTATGTTTTTGGGTACCCTAAATGATCTCAGTTTAATGCCCACTTTCTATTAAATGCCTTGTATCCAATAGACACCCAGGACAAAGTAGGATTCTCAGTTACGTGCACCTCTCCATCAAACACCTCGTATCTAAAGGGGCGTTTATTAGATATAACTTAATGCAAGTATTTCTTTTCCAGTTGAACAAGCAAGAAAATTTTCCCCTAATAGTGAAGCTCAAGCTTTTTTCAAATATAGGAATTCTTTTTTGTTCTTGACTGTATGCTGCACGATTTTTTTCCTTTCTTTTAGGGTTAGGATTTTTTTTCAAAATCTTTTAATGCCAACTCAAAAATCAAATGGTCCGTTCCAAGGATTGCTATGAAAGTGAAGAACTTTTGACTCATCTTCACGACTTGCACACTGTCACAACAGTATCTTGACATTGTTTTGTTCAAGTGCACTAATCGCAAGTAGTTTTGTTGGCGGGAAAAGTGTAAAATATCAGTTGTAAAAATAATTTATAAACATCAAAAAATTAAAACATTAGAGTTTTTCCCAGCTAATTGAGTCGACTGGTTTGCTTGCATTCTATTTTGGATATATTTCACCGAATCCATGACCAAGACATGGCCATTATTAAATTGTTCTTCCCATATTGTCCAATTAATTAAACTAGGTGATAAATTATATTTAAAAGAAGTATTACGAAACATCAGATCATGCTTGTAGTTGTAGTTATTAAATAACGTACTGTACAGTACGTGTACTGGGCTATAGAGTTGGTGGTTAGTGGCTAGGATAGTAATCAAATTTAGTGAACACAAAACAGCACACTTGGAAAGCTAATGCGAATATATACAAGTTTAGAGACAGAATCCTTTTATGACGACAAGTGGCGCCAAAAAAACAAGTCGATATATTGACCACAGTTTCACACTCGCCTCGTGTCAAATATAATTTTAGTTGCGATCACTATGCAAACAAAACAAAGAGAACTTGCTCTTTGGTAATGTTTTTCTGTATGACTGAGCAGTTTCTGGCTCCTTTGACTTTTCGGCCAGTCAAGTCCAGTTATCTACTAAAACTTATCAAACTCGTTTATTAAACACCAAAGGAATGATCTATTATTCAATTGCGAAACAACAATGGTTTTATTGTCAGGCACTAAACATTCCGCCGTACGTGATTAAAAATACAACAATTTGTGTTGAAGAATGAAGTCAATAAACAAAGAAACCTTCCTATTTTGTCCACAAAAACATCCGATAAACGCAATCATTTAATTCATTCTCTCCCAGTTGAAATGAAATAGCACAAATATTATTCCGTTAGCTACTGCAGTTGCACCGTGCAATAACCGAGCGAGTATGAAATTTCTGTAGAAACCCGTTTCCATAGTCACTGCTTCACCGCGTTGTACGGCGTTTATAGTAACACGGAATGATTTGTTTAATATTTTAACCTTTCATCTGCGATATCGAGTAAGGAAATGTTTGTTGTGAAAGCAGCCATCGATACACGCACTTAGAAATGTCATGCTTTCATATAAAACACTTTTCACTAAACAAATTTTACAAAGTAACTTGCCGTTCAGTTTTCTCTTTTGCTTTCGATCTATATTATCCGTTCAAAAGTCGAATGAAAAGCGGTCAACCAGGGAACCTTGAACAAACTATCGCTCCAACTTTCAACACAAAAGTGTTAGCAAACGTACGACCGGTTAATCATGTTTATCCAGCGCAAAAGCCAAATCAACATTTTCGAAAAATAGTTTTTTAAAAAGCGCTGAATGAACAAATTGTAGATTACACGATTTATCATTGTTTAAGCTTGCGAAATCTTACATTTAATCACGAAAAACCACGATTTGTCACGCATTTTGTAATAAATGTGATAGGTATCTTATTGTTTATTGTACATTTAAAACTACATTTGCCTGCAATATTTTCTTTGGAAAAATTACTAATCATTAAACCATTCTAAACCTTGAAACCATTAAGGTGTAGAATAATATTGCCCGTTGCCATTTCCTCGACAGTTAAATGGTTTCTTTCTAATGACCAGCATGGGCGCAGTTTGCAATACTTTAAACAATACTTGAGAAGAAAAAGAGTATCATATGTACACAGAAAACACGCATTTTTCATTCTACGTACGTAATCATACTCCACAAATCCCTACAATAAGATCAAAAAAAAGTTTCTTTGAAAAGTTACCGCAAACAATCACTCATAAAATGAACAAATGAGTTCAAAATGTTCCTTACCAAGTCGTAAAACCGTTGCTCAAACTGCTATTACTTCTCGGGCTCTCATTTCTAAAGCTGGGGACTTTCACGGCAGATCTTACCACCATCTTGACTTTGTTCAACGAGGCAAGAAGTGATACAGCTGAACTGTGAGCAATATGCTCGAAGTCTATCCCATTAACTTCTATAACTTGATCACCAACAAGAAGATTTTGCTTTGAAGCCGGTGAGTTCTCATCAACTTGAGAAATGCAGAGTGGAGTGTTATGTTCGCGGCCGCCGCGAATGCTAAACCCAAGCGATTGTTCCGAAGATGTTTTAACCAAACTTATCACTCGAAACGAACCCACACTGTCGATAGAAGCTGAATCAACATGATCCCGTTTCAAACTTTGTGTCTTTCTGTCTGGGGCAACTTGGTCAGGCGGCGTGAACGGATGTGACATTTTGTGGTACGGAGCAATGCTGTCGAACCTGCTCAAATGGGCCAACGGTACTAGATTCCTTATGTCGGCAAGTAGATCCAGCTTTTTCGGCGTATCTAAGCATGATTTCAGAGCTACAACAAGTTTCTCCACTGATTTATAAGTCTGGTACTCCTTCAACACGTAATGTAAGTAGTCGCGATCGTCCTCTGTGAGCAAACGTTGCGCATTTCGCTGGAATTCTTTGAGCTGAAGTTTCCTCGATGTCTCGTCTGCCGAAGCCATCTGGCAGGGCTGTGTGGCCTACAATTATTGGCCCCTTCAGCCAGTGAAATTTTTTTTTGTCGCTGTTTCCTGTTTCGCTTTTGTCAGCTCTCAAGAGTCAGCATTGTAAACGGTTAAAACGAGAGGCCACTTTTACGGCACTCACAGGAACGCTTCGCTTTGTATTTGTATACACCGTGAACTATCTTGTAATTTATGCATCACTTACTACAATAATTTGCATAATTTCCACGAGTGTAATTGTCACTTTAGTTATTTTGGGAATTTCACACAGTCAACAAGTTATTTATTAAAATCGGAATTAAAAGATGCAGACTTTTAAACAACGAAAAACAAATGGCATTAACTTTTTAAAAACCAAAAAATGAAAAAAGGCATTTTTTTCAACGATACCAACAAACAAACAACAACAATTTTTTTTTATTCACAAAATATACAGTTATTTACAATTTTACCTGCAGATAGCAAATTTAGTTAGTTATACCATATTTTTATTCTTCATAAGCATATACTCTCTTGTTCGCCTGTATTCCAAAAATTCACCTTTGGAACAGTTTGTACAAGTTAAACTGAACTGTTGAGAAACATTCTCAAAGGTTCCTTTTTAAAATATCTAAATCTGGCTCGCATTTATCCAATTTTTATCAGCCTTTGGCGAGAAAATCTTAAGCCGGTTTTCCACTGGGCGAATTTTTTTCGAGCGAAGCGAATTTATTCGCGGCGAAAAAGTAGAAACTTTTCGTTGAAGAGAAAAGAGCCGGCGAAAACTGTGATGTCTCTCTTGGAATTAAACTGCATGAGCAATTCAATACTCAAAAAAGTTCGCCCAGTGGAAAACATGCTTTACACCTGTAGGCTATACACTCACGTATACACTCTCTTTTTAAAATTAGAATGTCAAATTTTTGGGCTAAGACAGGGTTGAATGTTCTTTTAAGGACATTTTAACAACATAATCGTTAGTATTTGGTGTAGATTTATTGATAATAAGTTGCCACCCTGGCAAGCCAACAAAAAAGAACAGCAAGCAAGTTCTGTCTTTCCTAATTGAAGTGAAATAAACACGCTATTGCCCTTATATAACAAAAACCATTTTAAAACGTCCCTGTCCTGTTCAAGAGCCTACCGTTAATGATCGCTTGATTGTTTTTGGTGCTTTTAGGGGGGCGTTAAATAGATAAGAGGCGCCTATTGAAGAGTGGCGTTTATTTTTCCACACGGTTGCTTTACGATTATATAACAACGCCTTCCATTCCTTATACATACACACAGGAATGCCAGTATTTTTAAAAAACAAACAACTTTTGGATGTTCACATAGTTGCTGCAAAAGTTTCCTAAAAGAGTGACACTAAGTAAAAACTTTTCAGCTTTCGTAGCTCTTAAAGTTTATTCAAAGTACTGTTTTGGAATAGTTTTTTGGTTATTTTTAATAAACGTCCCATTTAGATGAGAGAGAAACCCCATATTTACGCGGACGTCTATTTAAGGGCGAACAATTAGAAAAGTGATGGGCAGAGGGGGGGGGGGGGGGGTGTAAAAAAAAAATAAATGGTAGGCCAAGT